>BMAW01038769.1:25976-40131 GCA_019974015.1 Nephila pilipes
CTATTGAAATGTCACAGTTTAACTAAATTCCTTCCAATAATGTATTTTGCTTCATGACATGAATTCAGTGTAACATTTTGTCGAACTTTAACAGCTGTTTTAAACCTTGATACAAGGATGATACTTGATGCTGTTAAAATGCGGAATTTTTTTTTGTCTGTTATCGTTACATTATTTTAAACTGCTTCATTAAAAAAAATGTTTTTTTCAACAGTGTTCTTATAAATATCTAAAAAAAAAAAAAAAAAAAAAGAAAATTTTCTCGTCAATACAAATCAAATTTGTAGTATAAAGGATGTTTCGCCGAGAGTTCGAAATCATAATATTTAATTAAACTGTAATTAAATTTCAGACTAAAAAAACATATTTTTCTGTTAACTTTCCCAAAAGGAATCTAATTTTGGAAATTTTTTTGAGTAAATATGGCATAATATATTCCTGTTAACATTGTTCCAAAAATAGGCTGAACGACGAAGACACAGTTCAATGGAAAAAGAGGACCTTTTGGAAATCCAAGGACACCAAGAGACACATCTTTTTTTCTGAATGTCATTGCACGAACCATCCGTTGTTGATAGACACAGCTAAGCTCACCCGTATCGTAAAGTGCATTAACCTTTATATCCATTCATTTTCAATACGCAGCTGTTTCAACTACACACAAAATGCTTTACTATCAACCTTGATGGTATGTTTGTTTAAACAACAAAATGGGTCAATCAAATGACTTATAAACGGCCAGGTGCATTGATCACCAAAATGGTAATTTTATACTATTGAATGAGAACAATTTACTGAGCTTTCATTCGCAATCCATTCATTTCACTTAATAACGTTCATTTTAACTTCAAAGTAAAATTTATTCACAAAAAAATATTCACTGGTTAACTTTGCCAATTACGATTAAATCAAAATATTTTTTTTACTAATGTTAATTAAATCCCGCATGGACATTATTTCTTTTTCATAGAATTTCGAAACAAATTATGAAAGATTAAAAGGAAAGTAATTTTAGGCAATATATCCTTGATTTTTAAAAGAGGTGGCGCTAGTATCGAATTCGAGCAAATAAATGGCTACTTTATTCTTATAATTTTTTTAAAAATAAAAATCTTGAGCATAATTATTTGAAGAAAAAATCTTTGAAAATAATTTATTAAGATAAAAATAAGGAAATTTGAGAAATGTCAATAAAACTTTATTTGTATTAATTTTGTAGAGAATTAAGGCAAAATTAAACCCTTAACACACACACATATGCTTACAGATATATAGTGCACAGTTTTTTTTACCCCTCAAATAAATGCATATTATCTCTATATATATATTTTGGTGCTCCCAGATAATTTTTTAAATATTTTAAATTTCACTCTTGAGATCTAGTCACAAATTGAGAATGTTAGTCAATTGCTCCCTTTCAGCGATCTGTGTTGTACAAGTGCGTGCTTGGGAAAATTTAATTAAAACAATAGAGACACAGGTACTAATCAATATACAAATTTAAGAAAATACTATTCGTTTACCTCTTAAATTATGTAACTCTGAAACGAGAATTGCACATATTAATTAAAATATAAGAAATTCATAAACATTCCTTTTACCACTTTTTTAAAAAAAATTTATATAATGCTATAAATAAAAGCAGTCTTCCAATAACGCATGGGGATGATGACTGTTTCGTGTTTCACCTGATACACAATGATTAGTAATTCAAAACTGACCCAAATGATATTAATAGGCTTTCAGTTTTTTTTTCTCATGATATATTTGTTTTTCATAGTTCTTAAAACTCTATTTTTCGTAAATAGAGGCATAAGTATGGCGTACCAGAAGCAGTTTTTTGGTTTGGAAAGTTAAAGAGTGAGGTACACTTTTCATACATTAAATAATATCTATTGTACATAACAATTTCTGTTCTCATTTCTAAGATTGGCCTATAATATTCCATCCGGTGCCTCATAGTGAATGATAAACGTTTCTTAAACGAGCGGTAATACGCACTCATCTATTTGCTCGGAACAAAAAGAGATCCTTTCTGGGCTGGAAAATAGCTTAATGATGAAAAAATATATCAATGAATCTGATGACATCTACATTGTATACGAGGACCCCGGAAAGCCTACCTTTCTAAACCGAGTTTGAGCTTGAATGCTGAGTATTGGGTAGGATGTTTAAGAACCAAATACATCGCCTGTTTTTGAAACCAAAGGAAAAGTTCTCTTCGCACAGATATTGTAAACAAATGAATGATTTAAACAAAGCACACAAAATAAAGGACATATTTCGAGAGACCAACCCCCCGCTCCACACATAGTGCACTACGGGTATAAAATAAAGGAGTCGGCGATGTTCAATAGAAAGCAAAACATACTTCAGCATGATAATGCAAGAACACATACTGCTTTACCGACTCGTTAGAAAATCACAGAGATATACTCAGAAATTCTGTCGCATCCATCGTACTCTTTAGACTTCGCAACATTTGACCTGTTTTCCTCTGTGGAAAATGTTTGTGAAACAAAAATCATTCAAAACTGAAACCTCAATCAAGTACTACCTGAGTTCTTCGAGACAAAAAAAAAAAAAAGGGTATTTTTAAAAAAGACGGTATTTACAAAATACCATTATGCTGACAAGAGTTCGAAAGTAACGACGGAAATTAAACTAACTAATAAATATATTATTAAATGTTATAACTCTCTCGTAGACCATATATATATATATAAAGAGAGAGATCTGGAACGTGACACACACACACATCGCCCCGAACGTGGCCATAAAACGGGATTCACCCACCATCAGGAAGCGCTGCTATCTTGAATTGCTTTTTCTGTTTCAAAAGATTTTTCATTCTCGTTATTTGGAATTATTTTTCATTTTAATAAAATTTTATTTTAAACTGATCATACTATTTGCATGCTGTACTATGCAAACTATAACTATATACAAAAATGTATCAAATTTAAATATAGAAATATTATGGCCTTCATTAGTCAAAATGCCTGCTCCAAGTCAGTTAATCACGTGAGACGCACGATCCAATTAACCTATTTAAATTGGCTCAGTAAGCTAATATCTTTTTTAAAACGTTTTTCTGAATTTTACTTGGTGTGTGTGTGTGTGTGTGTGTGTCATCAAATTTTCGATCGTTAATTTAACCAACTTCCCATCAAGCTAGAAATCTGAAACCTTGGGAATCGTTCTCACTAGCCTAACAATACGATATTTGGACATTTGCGACAAGTTTTAGCTAGTATTTTCTTCAATAATGCAGTTTATCCCAACCACTTGGCGCGATTTCAAAAATTGGCATCAAACTTGGCGATTTTTTTGTTTGGCTGAACGTTAAGTCCGTAAAACGGACCAGGGTAGCCACATTTGGCAAAATACTGCCAAATAATTCTTGTCGCCAAGAGTGATTGGGTTAAACTGCATTCCAACCATTTAATTTACAGAATTAATTAATTAATTTTAGTTACTTTTAACGTTTTTATGTATTTCACTTGGTTCGTGTTTCTGTGTGTGTGTGTCATCAAATTTTCTATCGTTAAATTAACCAACTTCCCATCAAGCTAGAGTTCTGAAATTTCGGGAACCGTTCTTACTTGCCTAACAATGCAATATTTAGATATTTGCGACCAGTTTTAACTAATATTTCAATAATCTTTCTTAATAAATTTTGCCACTATATAAAAACGTTGTTTTTAAAAACGTTGGTTTTTATCTCGAATTATTTATTGTCGATTGAAGCAAGAAACTTTATTTAGAAAAATGGAAAAAAGTATGCTTCGAGCGGCGATTCAACACTCCTATTTGAAAGGCGAACGAGATCAAAGCCGAGTTCATGGCATGTCTGCTCCTGTGTTTGCAACTGTTTCGCAATGATTGGAAACGTGGCCGTTTGCCCACAAAAGATGAAAGTCTTTCGGGACGTCCTGTGTAAGTGACTACTACCGGAATGATGGACAAAATCCCGATACGATTTTGATGATCGTCGAATTAAAATGAGTGTAATAGTTGAGGTCTCTGGCCTATCGCAAGTGTTTTTCCTTTTGCACGAAAAATTGGGTGTGAAAAAATTTCGACGGGCGTTTTCTCTCTCAGTGTCGTCGACTCCGAGACTATTTCGGCTCTTTTTCGTCGAGACCCGGATGATTGTCTGCGTCGATCCATAACTGTGGCCGAAACGTGGATTCACTCTCCAGAGATAAAGAAACAGTCCAAAGCGTTGCATTGGAAGGCGAACGGGTGAAACAAAAGACGATGAAATCGACCTGCAACGGGATGGCCACCGTGTTTTCGGGATGCACGTGAGATCATCCACCACATTTAATTAGAAAATGTAAGCACAATTTGGAGAGTATTATGCTTCGTTATTACACCAGTTGAGCGAAGAAATCAAGAAAAAACGTCCTCATTTGAAAAAGAAAAATATCCTCTTCCATCAAGACAGTGCAAGGCTGCACACCTCTCCATTTCGATGGCCAAAATCATGGAATTAAAGTTCGAATGGACTAAATTCACGTGATGACATGAACACGTTGAAAACTTATCACGTGATACTCGCCGATATAAACAAGTCTTGCATTCGTTTGTTTACACTGCGATTTAGAAACGCGTTATGCTTCATATGTTAAAGTAACTAGCATTTTACTAAATATACTACTTTTTAACTGAATGAGAAATTATCACACATCTTTTTTATGTCTTATTTTAAAAGAAATGTTGAAATTATTTCGGGTTACTACAGCTTAAAGGTATTGAATCATTCTTCTATCAACAAGCAGAAATGATTATTCAGATTTGTTTGGTTCACACTCAGACATTTCGGTATAATTATGGAAATGTCCTAATTTATCTGTGATATTTTAATATTTTTTTAAAAAAATGTTTTTTTTACTGTTGTTTTTTAAAACTTCATTCAATAAAACCGTTTTTAATATGTAAGTATTTATTTTTAGCATTTAATTCAATTTGCTATATAGGGAAGGTCACACATAGTATGGAATTTCCTTTTATGATGCATTTGTTTTTTTTAAATGAAATACTGAAGAAAGTTATTTAAAATAAAAAACTTGATGCTTGATATATAAACAAAATAGTAAAGTCATTATCTATAACACTATAACCTTTGTGACTAATTAAAATATCTGAAAAACTGGAGTATAATAAAAGGAATATAACTCAAATTTTTTAGTAGGTACTCAGAATAACTTTATTATACAATTCTGACCATGTGGGTTTGTATTTGCAGACATCAGGTGATTTAGACGTGGCGCCAGATGCCTGTGAATTTAGCCCATTATAACAACATCCACTGTATTCACTAGCAGCAGCAGTCGAGTACCAATCCCAAGGAGACTTTACTCTGTCTGACTTTTTTGTATTCACCAGATTTGGTCCCCAGCAGTTTTTTTTTTATTTTTATTTCCAATCTTAAAAAATGGTTCGGAGGACATCGGTTCACGTCGAACGAAGAGGTCAACGTCCAAAAACGCGCTTCTTTTGAGGACCTTCAGAAACTTTACTTTTTAGAGGGCTTAGAAAATCTGAGAAATGCTCTGAAATGTATACAGAGCTAAAATGAAACTGTAGTGAAAAAAAAAAATCTACCCAATGTAATTTCTTTTTCTTTTTTTTTCTAAGAACTTATTGAACGACATATTGACATGTCCCTAAATCGTTACATTTAGAGATCACCGTAGATATGCGAATGCTTGCATTCTAAAAAAAAAATAGTAGCAAATAATTATACTAACGTCAGCGAATTTTCCTAATAATATTTAGTGTTTGCCCTTATTTGCTTTTTTCAAAAACCACTTTTTTCTTTCTGAAAATAATCTAGGTTATTTATATATATATATAACACAAGTGATCAAAAATATTCGGAAACTAGAACATTTCTTTTGATTACGTTATGTTTCATTACATCTTTATATTAAATTATTATGACGTGACAAAAAAAATTGCTTGTTTATTGTAAATAGAGAATGTTTTAAACTTATACAACATTGTCTATGGCCTTAGTTGCTCTATATCCCACATAACACCAATCAATCAACATTGTCTAGTTTCAAGTGAGCATATCGAATAGTTGTGATATTACCCCAAATACTACACGGAATTTAATTATTATTCGAAATAAAACACAGATGAAAGTGTAAGGAAGCCAACGACCATACCGGGCTGAAAGCACCGATTCTCGCTCACTACATGGGAGGGTAACCCCTTGGGAACACCGCATGCTGTCGGAATTCTTTCCCCCCCTCACAGTCATTCTTCCCCACAGCTGCAAGAGACTGATTTGAAAGCCGCAAGTAGCCTAAGCACCGGCAGAAATCAACGAAAGTATAAGGAACCCAGGCAAATTTTATCAAACTCCCTTAGTCTTTTCTGACTTGTTGAGAAGTATAGATATCCTGAGGTTATTCTTTCTCTCTCTCTAATTTCTCCACTTCAGTAGCCTTTAGATTCATGGGTGTATTTCCCTCCTCTCTTCTACAGTAACATTGTAATTCGCTTTTATATTAAATTCTCTCTTAAAGGCTAAACCATTCACGGTCATTATACAAGATTACTACAACTATTTTTAGTGAAATTTATTGCTCTAAAAATACACACACCAATAAAAATTAAGTAAATGTAAAAATAAAAATATTCTTTCCTTTCATCTTACGCTTCCTGTACAGATCCTCGGCACTAATGAATCTGATTGTTTTCCCTTCTCGTACCGAACCAGGAGTACAAGCAGGCCGGTACTCAAGAAAATGATGGGATTGTTGTCGTTTTCACCCTCAGACCCTCGACTTTCTCCTGTTAGTACGATTATCTTTTTCTCAGGGGAAAATTCAACCATAGAAAATCCGGATTGCTAATTTCACTGTCATTTGCATGGAATCCTGCCGTTGCAAAATTCAGTCATTATTTAATGGTTAAACTTTTGAATATTATAAAAGCCACGTTGAAACAATGCTAAATCAATCTTTTTGAAAGACAGACATCATTCCGTATTGTAGTACAATGGAATTGTTAGATACAGAAAAATTGTTCCTCTCCACACGCACGCACATCCTCATCTGGTCGGACCCATAGAAATTAAGTTTGCACTTGAACTTAAGAACTCTATGCCGATATCGAATGTAAGCAGGCAACGAGCTGTCTCCTCGGTGCCTCCAGACACGTATACTGCCATCAGAATACTAGGAAACCGGGACTCGTCTGAAAAGACGATTTTGTGCCCCTCCTGTATCCAACTGTGTCATTCGGCACACTGGAGCTGCCGTCTCTCTCTATGCTGTATTGTCAAGAGAAGCTAAAGTATTGGTCGATGTGGTGACAGTCCAAGGTGCTGCAAACGTCGTTGCACCATACGAGTAGATATTGGGCGTGCTCCAATATCTACTCCAATGTATCTATCTCTAATAAGTTGAGTCGAACCCTCATTTCCAAGTCGACTAAGCACTCCAGCCCGATTGATTCCCTACAGTAAATTATAATGTTAGTAATTATTTAGGGTCTGACGTGAAGAGAAAATTATTCGAAACTATCGTAGATTACGAATTGACTTTGAATAATCAAAGATCCGTTTAAAAGCAGATTTTATTTCATCCATTGCCTATATGTACGAGGGTGGTTCAAAAAGTACTGGTCTTTGAAGACAAATGACATCATTTAGGTAAATTGTTGTTACCATTGGGTGCTGATATCTGTTGAATGGTTGCGAAACAAATTTCCCATTGATTCATAAGTTACTTTTGATTTGGCGGACATTTTCGTTCAAATAAACTTCTGATTGCTGCCGCGTCGAGTTGTCACTGTCGATATTAAATGGATCCACCAATGGACATACCAGAAATCAAGCAACAATCAAAACGTTGGGTTCCGAAACTGTTCCAAAGAGGACGAGGATGATTTCATTGGTCGGAAAAGTTATGACGGAGAATTGTTGAGGTGCGAATGACGTCATTATCACGAAAACGAGTACCTGAGATTAAGACAGTTATATAGAGAGTCATGATGCTTATTAAAAACAATCAATTTTCGATATTACGAGATTTATCTCTTGGATTTTCTAAGGACTTGCTGAAAGACTCTTCTATTAATTGGTGACTGGATTGACTGGAGACTCTTCAAATTCAATGGAAAGTGAAGGAAGCAATATCGGTACGGCGTTCCAACTTTTGTTAATGAATATTAATGTTTGGTAACTAAAATATCTTACATTAACAAATTTTTGCTTTGGTTAACGAAACAAATGTTTTCCAATAGTTTCGCTGGAGGAAGCCAGGAAAAATTTCATTAATAAATGCTTCCTTTACGAAGTATTTCTGTTCATGTTACGTGAATCAAACAGGTATGAAGTTTATTGGTGCATTTTAATAAAATAGCACTTTACAAAATCTTCTGCGAACAAATCTACTGAGACAGAAAGATCTTTAGCTTTGTTATTTGGCAACATAGTGTTAATAAAGATGGTGAAATTCAATTGATTGGATTCTTTTTTTTTTCAAACTAACTTCAATTCTTTACATTTTTCCAAAAATCAATTGAAATTTTGAAACATTTCACAGAAAACTAAATCAGTAAAGCTAATTATAGAGAGCAAAATCTTTTAATTTGTTTATTTTCTTTCGAGAAATCAAATAAAGCTGTTCCGAATAAGCATTCAGATCACCAACTGATCAGATATGCCTTCCAAGTGTAAAATTATATATGCATATATGTAGTTTCTACACAAAATAAAGGGGAAGCGCGCATTTTGTACCAATTACGATTTTCAATCCACTTTGAGGAGAATAGATAGTATCGTTCCCAGCGAGAAATCTTGATGGATCCTACCACAATTTTCGCAGCCGATAAAAGTTAAAACACGCTTGCAACGGCCGTGTTGCCAGATTCTTTGTATCGATTACATTCCTCGTATCTAAATAGCTTTCCTCCCGAAGGAAATGATAATGTTTAACGAAAGCAACGATAATATTTTTGTTTTCGGCAGCGGTCACACTTCGGCGACTGACAGAAGAGTTCTTAGCATATCTTTCATCTGAATAACTATTTACCGAGACAAAATAGCAGCAGTCGCATCGCTTCCGCCAGTTCCTCGCGAATGAAGAAATATACTATCTCGAAAGCGAATCATGGATTCCATTGATAATTTTTGTTTTAAAAATAGGCGATATGATATTTAAAAACAGAAGGTAACGTTATGAAAGTACTCAAAATATTAATATTGCATATTACCTTATAGCTAGCTGGTAAAGGACCAGAAATAATCTGTTCAGTTCAATAAAAATTCAATATAAGGTCACGGCGGGGCCATGGATTCCAAACACTCTGTCAAGTCAATCATTAACGCCCCAAGCTTTTATAAATTATATATTATTTTAAATTTAAAAAGAATACTTTTACACTACTTAGTTTATATTTGTAAGAGCTAGATCTTAATTTTTTTTTCCCCACCTATACTTATTAAATTATTTTCAGTCTTGAAACTTAAGACAAAAAAAAGTGCATAGGCTCTTTTCAACAAAATTAAAACACAATAATAATTAGCTCGATTGGGGAATCCCTTTCCAGCTGAAAATGCTTTCCCAGGATTCTCAACTCTTCCGGTGTTTTTCACCGATCTGTGGGGGACAAATTTTTAGTGAACCGAACATCGGATTAACACTTGGCCAGGAATAAATATTGAGTGAATAAAAAATTTAAAATTAGAGTATATTAAAAGTTACGAGGAGCAATTCATTAAAGTTAAGAATTTACTTGAAATTTAAAAAAGTTTAAAGAGTTTTAAATATTTGAAAATTTCAGAAGTTAAGAGAATTAAATGACGGTATTTTACTATCCTATTGTTGAATTAGTTTTATTTACTTCTAAAAAATAATTTTTGGAAGGAATCGAAATCGGGTATATGCGATTTTGTGTGGAGGGGGAGAGTTTTTAATTTATGAATATGGTTTTAGCAATTTTACATAGTGAATAGGGAAAAAATCGGATTGTTGTAGTGGAGGTTGTGGGGAAGAAGGTGACTGGTGTTAGTTATCCAATCTGGTGCGTGATGAATTTGGGATAGGATTCTGGATAAGATTAAATGCGAGCTTTCTGATTGGCCAACAGGAGTGGTTCATATCGGCTAGGGAGGCACGGGGTTGGGGTGGGGGACTTGTGAAGATTACTAGATTTAGAAGAAATTTGAATTTGAAAATTAAAATTCAGTCGAGTAGGATTTCTCTTCGTCTATGAAATTGGATGGATAGTTTTAAATTGCTTTTTAATGAACCTTTTAAGGGAGTATTTAATAGATTTTATGATATCGCTGTTACGCATGTACCAGAGTGGGAGTCCCTTTGGGTTGAGTGCCTGGCTATTAGTCATGGTCGCGGACTCAGGGCAGATGGTTTTCTTCGAGTCGTAAGTTGGAGCCTTGATGCCACTAAAGACCCGCTTTGTAGTGGGGTTGAGGCATGTTAAATCTGTCGAGGTCCCAAGTCCTTCCGTTGGCGTGCTGGGGAAGTTTGGAGAGGGAGGAGCTATCTGAGGTGTCGTCCTCGTCACTTGACCGAGGTTCAAAATTACAAGGTCTGGTACCAATAGTCCCCGTGTAGCTTCTAGCGCGACGTTAATACAACCAACCAACCCTTTGGGTTCAACTGATGAGAGCTCTGCAAAAAAGCACCGAAGTTTAGTGGTTGTGCCCCATCTTCGAGGCCTACCAAACGCCATCTTTTAACTAGATAATGCAAGACCCCATGTTGCACGTTGCGTTCTGACCTTCCTCGATACGCAGAGTATTGGATTGTTGCCATGGCTTCCACATCTGTCACCCATTGAAAACACCTGATCATGAGTTGCTGAGAGACTGGCCCATCATCCCTCTCCAGCTAATACGATTGATGAAGTGTGGCACAGACTTGAAACAGCATGGAATGCCTTGTCCGTTTCTGTAGTCCAAGCCGAGTTCGATTCCATGATTAACCGGTTATGGGCCGTTTTAGCTTCAAGGGAGTGGCATCTGTTTCTACTACTTTCGTACGCCTGCAAACCTCCAAATTGTTTGAAAAACGAATCATTTTGTCTTCATGCCATACTGTTTACATACAATAAATATCTTATTTATATTTGCTTTAGTTCATGGTGTTGCAATTTTAATGATCGGCAGTGTATTTTCGACTGTTATTTTACATAAAATATGGAGATTTTATTGCATACTAGGACAAAGACGCTTAACCTTTTCTTATTCCATGAAATTTTTGTTAGTATGGAGAAGATCCTCACCGTATTTTTAAATGAATAGAGTTGTTAAGAATAGCACAATATTCAAAATGAGAAAAGTATATTTTCCCATCCTAACGTAATATCATATTACTATAACCAACTTTTATATGCTGACAATAATTACACATAAGAACTTTTTTCTATTTTGATAAGAATAAACTAGTTCATCCACCAAAAGAATAAAAATAAAAAAACAGAATTCGTAAGAATTATAAGCAAAATTATTCACTGTACGTGTCTGGCGTCAATCATTCTGTAAAACAAATATTCTTTGCAGGGAAAAAAAACTACTAATACAACCCGTTTGGCATGGTTTGACTATTTAATTAGAGTACCAGCCTCAAACTCATTTTGCTAAAATACTTTTTTTCAGGTACTGTTAAAAAAGAGCAGCATTAATTACAGAATTAACGAGCACACATTCTCTCATCTAACATACAATTTCAAACATTCTAAAATGAAACCTCGCTATGCCGATGATTTTTCTTACGAGAATTGTGGATATCTTGTAAGGATAAACGCGCACATTTCTAACGGAAGTCCGCTGTATTGAAATAGAATTGTTATAACACACGGGCTTCTCTTTCACAACCCATAAAATAGATATATATTTGTGCACAGGGTAACGCCTTGTTATATTTCCTTCTAAATATATAAGAGTTAAAAATCAACGCATTCAAACGAACAGAAAGTCACTCAGTGATGATAACCAAGCTGTTTCATATAGATTTATGTACAAATAGTTTCAAATGTAGCGAACACATTGGTTGTTTAACTGAACTCATAAACATTTATTATAATGAATTTAATTCAAATTATAATTTATTATAATGTCAATTTATACATCTGTCTGATATGAAAGATTAAAATAATCGTTAAGTTTTTATAAAAATTGAAATTGTCAGAAGATTGATTTTCTGAAAAAAATGGCTTAGTAATCTTCATATCTCTGAGTGTGAGATGGAAGCACCATTACTGCGCGCACTCCCTGAAGCTTCCTTCCAAATAAATATGAGGAACGAAAGTTCTTAAAAAATGAGATAAGGGATATTTTAAAAGAGTTCCGAACCTTTTTGCTTTCAATGTTGATATACTCATCGCATACCAGCCGATAAAAACAATGTTGTTTTTGTAAAAGAATAAAAAAGATCTATTTTTGCATTTCAGTCCAAGGTCAAAAGTCAGGATTAAGAGCGACGAATTCACGCACAAATAACGCGTAAATGGACTTTTGGAGATAACCTTTGAGTCTCGGGAGATCCACCCCGAGAACTGTATAAAATGCAGTAAACACAGTGGAGTACTCAGAAAATAATTTTGGGGAGGCATCACGACAGAAGCAATTTGTTAGTTTAGAGTTACTACTTGGTCAAAAGTAAATAATACGTTATATCAATCTTATTACTCCTATTTAAAACTGTTTAAGTATTGATATAATTTTATCAAGTGATAAGAATTTAAAAAGGGAAGGTCATTTAAGAAAAATAATTAAGATACCAAGAGAATAAAATTTGCGTTTTTGGGAGGGTTCATTTTAGAAATAGGCTTAGTTGAAATCCTTTTTTTTTTCTCCATGATAAAAGAAATTTAAGCAGAGGGAGGGGGCTACATATGTCCCTTTGCACCCTCCGAATACTCCACTGAGGAAACATAAAAAAGGAAAAAAAAAAAAAAAATCAAAGTATTACTTTAGGTCAGGGAGCCCAATATGTTTGCTTTCCTGAACGGGATTGGATGATAAAGAGCTGCTTGGAGCTGCACAAAATAAATTAAATACAGCTCACGAGCAAAAAAAAAATACGTAGTTAACATATTTGTGTAATTGAAACTCAGTAATTTCGGAATTTTATACTATAAAGCTTAGAAGTAAGATTGACATTGTTAACTACAACCATGACAACTAGGCTACCGCAGTCCCTTCGGCAACGAGAAGAGTGCATAGTGTTTGCCAAGTTTAAGCGATTCATCCTCTTCAAAATTAAAATTTAGTTTTTATTAACGTCGCACTAGAAGCAACACCAGGGATATTGGCGACGGACCTCGCAATTTTGAACCCCGGTCAAGTGACGAGGATGACACCTGAGCTGCCACCACCCTCTCCTAACATCCACATCAAGCCAACCGGAGGACTTTGACCCCCGACAGATTTAACGTGCATCAGCCCCGGCTACACGGCGGGTCTTTGGCTGCCAAGGATCGAACCCGCAACTGAATGAAAACCGCCGGCCACGAATCCGAAACCATGACTACTAGACTACCGCGGCCCTTCAAAATTAAAAAAAAAAAAAAAAAAAAAAAAAAGCTACAGAATTCATATTTTAACATTGAGATGTATGTATATTTGTATTTTCGTTTACACAAATGAAAACCACGTTCATGAATATTTATGTATGAACAATTGATAATATTGTGTTTGAGCAACAACATTAAATCTGCGTCATTTATGTGATTTGAACAATCGGCAGATATTTATAAACGTTACGTTCTATACACTTCGCATGGGAAATTTCGATTGAATGATGTTTAAAAATTTAAAAACTTTTTATACGCATTACTGAAACTTCCTATGATTTTTAAGCAAATGTTTGTTAAAACTTAATATTTGTCAGTGCTTATTACAAAATAAAAATTAAGGTTTCACTGCAGAGGAACGTTTTGTAGTGGGCAAACTATGAAAACGCTATAGATGAGATAGATTCATAGGAAGTGTGTGTACCAGAATCTGAAAAGCCACATTTTGAGAAAAACACAAGTACAGCTATTTTTTTTTTTAGAGGATGCGACATGCTCGTTTGCCTTTTTAATGTTCGTACGCTCGAATTTATTACATTCCCAATATGTCTCACCTACCTTCACCTTGGCTGCCAAAGACCCACCGTGT
>BMAW01038771.1:0-10857 GCA_019974015.1 Nephila pilipes
GGAATCCATATCAGCATCAGCTTTAAACATCACTGAAATCAGCTAGCTTAATAGGAACATCACAGTAATTTGTATTAGCCAATATAATAGGAACCTCACAGAAATCCAACTCAGCATCAGCCCCCCATCTGTGGTTCAAATAATCCTTTATAAAAAATCAGGAACCTGCAATCGACAAACTTGACAGTTAAGAATTAGTATCCAACCACAAAAATGAACCACCTATGATGTAACAGAAAATAATATTGAATGAAAATTCCTGATTCCTCATTCCCTGATGTGAGGATGACGACATGTAATCGATGACACGTAATCCGAAAGCATTACCAATCGAGATTCACTCCATTCTGCTTGTGATATGACAACAATTGTACTTTAAATATGCAAATATGAAAATAATAATAAAATATATATATATATATATATATATATATATATATATATATACACAGAACCAAACAAAGAATAACTTATGAAATTACGAAAAATAGACTTCTTCAGAAACTTTTAAATGACACACTTTTTTTTTTTCAGAAAGATTTCAAAAAAAAAATTTGCTACAGTTAATTACCCTGTTCACTCCCTGCGTATCACATGCAATACCCTTGCATTTGCTCTCCCTCCTGTGCCCAGCGTATCACATTTGATACGCTCCGTGAGCATTTTCTACAGACCAAAGTATCGATATACGTTTTATTTGATTTTTTTTAATGTTACTTATGGCATTCCAATACTGCGAAATCTATATAAATAGATTTGGAGTGTTGACCTTGAAGATATGGGCTTGGATTTCACTTCTGGCTACCAGGAAGGGGAGGGTAATTGTTAAAAGCACGTGTTGCGGTGTGGCTCTTTAAATGTAATGACATGATTTAAAGGGTGTACTTGCTTTCAGTTTGCCTTTTTCTTTCTTGCTAGCTTCTTAGAAGTTTAAAGGAGAATTTATGGCTCATTATGGGGGTTAGGACTTTTAGTAGCAGTGCTCTCAGCTGTTCATTTCAATCGGTCAGTTTTTATTTGTAGCAACAGTCAAGACGAAAAGAAAGTATTCATCTGATACTGAGATTTGTGAACTAATGAATAAATCTGACAGTGATGTTAGCGAAAATAATCCAAATCTGTACATAGACATTAAAGTTTAAAAAAAAAAAGGACGAAGATGTGCCCTTTGCTCAAAATCCTGTATGAAGCATCAAAATATGTGTGTAAGACATGTGACATTGGACTATGCATTGAATTTTTTTTATAAATATATCATACAGCAAAATAAGATTTATTTTTTATACCTGTATGTTCCACGTAATGGTACATCATTACACCATGAGATTTATGTAACAAACAAATATATTTTGTATTTTCTCAAAAGATATGATTTTTATGTAAAAAACATACAAATTTCCATTAAATCTTTAATGCATTTTAAATAATATATGTAAATACCAAAATATTTTAATGAATAGCCAATTTTAGAGGAATTTTTTTCGCGAATTAGGCTTAATATCTAAAATCGTCTGGGCACAGCTTGACACTACGGGGTAAGAAGTCGCGGGCCTGGAGAAGCACTTCTTTTTTTCTCCCTACAGTAGCGAAAGGGTTAAATAAGAGAAAATTTATTTCAGAAAAGTAAGAAATTAAACTCACCTTCAAACCTCGTAGGATTTGATAAACAAGAAACTGAACATGATCGTTGCTTAAGCGTTGAGTTTTGATTATATTATTTAGATCAGCTCCCATTAGATGAGTTACTAAGTACCTATTTTAAAAAAATAATATTTAAAAAGAAGAATCCGATCCTTAAACAATGATTTATATAAATCAAACACAATGATCTGAAACACATCCTAACATTAATAACACTGAAAAATCTTTTAATTTACACAACTTTTTGTTATCTTTCACTAAAAAATTTTTTACATAATTACATCAATAAATTGGGATATTTTACATTCTGTTACATATGGATTTACACACACATATATGTTACAAATGGATGTATTCATACACATGAAATGAATACATCCATATTCTTCTCTGGATTTATAATGGTAATAAAAAATACAAATGTAAAATCAAGAGAAGCATGAAAGTTGGAACAATTCCAACCAAATTTACATACTGCCAAATGTAGATTCTGCCCATTTTCTATCATCAATCCTACTACTTAAGAATTGTATCTTTACAAAAAGACTTATAAAGCCCTTTCACCATGAAAATTATCATGCTGGGACACAGTTGCTTTTCAACATAATTTGAGAAAAATATTAGAAACTAAGTAGAAGGAGAACTGCCAGAAAAATAAGGAATGATTCTGTTAAGTGCCAGTAATTTAAAAATAAATATACAGAGACTGAATGCTACCTGCTGATCGAGTAGAAGATGCAATTGTATTTGAAATGGTAGGTGTCGATGATTTGGTTTGACCCTTGTACATAAAATGGGGGAATAAAGTGTCATTTACACTCATGCTCAGTAAAGAGCATGAGTGTAAATAACACTTGAATTAGTTTCTTTGCTCTCTACTGACACTTTCTTATTATCTTCTTGCTGTTTTGTGTATAAAAGATGAAGACCTCAAGTAATATATTCGGAGAATGGTACACTATTTTAGTATTTTAAGCTGTTCAGTTACAGAGTGTAACTATACAGTTATACACTTAGCACTGTAAATATATATATATATTTAGGTTATACTAGAAGAGACAGCTTTACAAGAAAAATTAATAGTTTTTGTTAATTCTTCAAGAGTATAGTTACATAAAATTTATATAGATAAGAATCTAAAAAATTATAGACAAGAAAAATAATAGTTAATCTGACAAAAACATTACTTCAAAGAATTTATCAGTTTTTCCCACAGTTTCACCAAACATTATATATATATTAATTCGGATATTCAGTGGAATATTCAGATATACACAGAGATTACTAATAAATGTTAGAAACAACTTACACATCTTGAAAATCATCTAATGTAGTGGATGGAGTAAAAACATCTAGGAGACCTATCACCTAAAAAATAAAGAGAAAAAAAATACTAACAAATTATTTTTTGATAAATTATATATGAAGCAGAACAAATTATTTATGATTTCATATTCACAATTTTAGACTTATTTATAGGTCATCGAAAAAATTATGAAATTTACTTGACGTATTACAATTTTTAACAGCCATTGTTACAAATAAAACATAAAATAAAGAACTTAATTCTACATACAACATTGCACTAATTAAATAATATTTTATTTGAATTTAATTTGTGAATGGACAAGAAATTAAATTGCAATTTGATTGAACAATGATTCTAAATTCTATTTGATCAAGTAGCTTCAGTTTTTCAATTTGCTGACATAAGCAATAGGAAAAGTTTTTTCTATGATACATCCCACGCAAAATCTTAGCAAGATAAGACCCAATCCTCACTAAACAGAATTTAATCTTATTGCTAGGCTAGCTCCACCTTAAGTGTCCAATTAAAGTCTTACTCAAAGTGAACTACAGGAGTCAAAAACAAATTGATTGGAAGACAAAATATTGAGATAATTTATTACAATTACTTAAAACGAACAACAGGTTAAACGAAAATAAACTGTAAGTAACTATTCCATTTTTGTAGAATTCTTATTTTCCTGTTATTTTCTTATAATGCACTTTTTTAACAAAATTTTTACTCAATTATCCAATTAACACATTTCTGATTTCAAGTATAAATTTTCCACTTAGCACCATGATGGGATGGATTACTCATTAGAATAACGATAACAAATTTTTATACCTAAACTCTAAAGCAATTACATGTTTTTTACAGCTGTCAATATGGTTAACAATCAAAATTATGCTAGTGAAGCTAATAGTTCGTGGTATCAGTGAAACAATACCATGCTTGCAAAGTTATCAGATGCATAACAATTAGATATGAAAGACTGTATAGAATGTTTTTAAAATCACATTCCGAGTTTGAATTTGAGATTGGATTGTGAGGAGATGTGTCACACAACAGACTTTGAATCAGAAAGTACTTAAATCTCACACAAGAATATTGGTAACCATACATTCTCACAACAATATTTATTAAAAACATTTAAAAGAAGTTTAAATTGAGGAAAATATAAGCTATAAACTTGATCAGCAAACAAAATAATCTGAGATTCCTTGCTTTCCAGTGTTACCTTAAACAGCGATAGCAGAAGGACTTGAATTCACATTAGCTTCAATTCACTTCAGCTGTCTTACTTTGCCAGAAAAGTCAGCTAATTCTCATAGCTTGAATGATGAGCAATCACAAGTTGTCACAGGATTATAAATTTAGCACAATAAAAATCTTATCAGCATTAAGTATAATTTTCATACAGAATGTTAAAATTCTTATCCATATTCTTATGATGTCGGATGTGCCTTTTAATATAATTCACAGTACAGTTTATTGATAAATGTAGGTAAATCATAAAGTAACTTGTTTTGTGGATATATTACATTGCACATAAATAGCCTACTACATCTTAAGCCTGATTTCAAATTATATGGTTCTAAATTACCAGGAAAACATTAATGGGAAGTACCATTTTTATAAACCATACAAATGCTAAGTCTAACAAATTGCACTCAATAATCATAATTCACTATTTTTTAATTATTTAGTTAATGATTTCACCATTGAAGCAGCTCTTTTGAAACTTTATCCATAAAAATATCTACATTTTCTGACAACAAGAGGGTTTCAAATAAAATTAATTCATTCACAGAAGTAACAAAACAATGGCAGTAAATAATGTAACACATGATGATGCAAGATGAAAGAAAACTTGTGCATTACCAAGTACGTAATCATCACAATAAAAGAAATATCTAAAATCAAGTATTTACATTTTCATGGTTCATGTGTTTCAATAACCTGAGTTCTCTGTAGGTTCTTTTGGCATGAATAGCTGACTGAAAAGGACGAGCTAACTTCTTGATGGCTACTTTGAAATTTCTTAAAGAGTCATAAGCAGAACTGAAACAAAAGAGACATTATATGCAATATTTATAAGGAATGATGAAAACATATAGTGTATTTATTCTATGTTCACTCTAGATCAGTACAACACACTCTGATTATTAATATATCTTTATGTTTGTTAATACTCTCTGGGTAACTACTAATTATTGAAACATAAAAATTCTTTTATGTGTTTAGTGAAATAAATTTGGGGAAAAAATTGTTTAGAAGATTTGGTTCTGCATATGTGACATTATATATATGCTTAGATAGTGACAAAAATATCCAAGACTAAAAAGTTTCTTCAGAACACAATCGATGAAATTGAACACACAATTAAAATTAAAAATGTTCTCGTTATTCCTATTCTCAGGAAAAGTAACCAAGTCATTGGGACTATATGAACTGATACAATATACTTGTTAAGATCACAAAAAAATAATTAAAAATAATTTGAGAGCTGACCATAAGATTTCTTTTATTCAATGAAGAAGTATTTTACAAGAAATTTTATAGGGAAAAAAAGAAAAATTTTTAATAGTTTTGATGCTGAATTTCTGTAACTTAAAGACTTTTACGATATTCATTGAAAGGATAAAATTTAAGTGTTACAATTGTGTATGAATCAAAATTTTAATTTTGAAACATATAGAATTTTCAGTTTGCACAGAGGAATTTGAGTTTGGTTAAGAAAAAAGAATCACAAAATGATTTTATAAGAGAATTGCACAACAGGAGAAAGGATGAGCATCTTATTATAAGATCAGTAAGTGCCTATAGTTGATTCGAGGAGAACAAGTTAAATGTACTACAGACTTTGATTATGACAAATATATGGGAATGAAACTAATTTCATGAATTCCTTTGAGCATAAATCAATGTCTCACTCTTATGAGCTGTTTATCATCTTTCTTGATATTATAAAAAAGTTTTTATTCCTTCAGAGATAAGTTAATAAAGATAAGTTTCTTCATCTGCATAATTCTTATAAAATAAATCTTTATAATATTTATACTATATTGTTTACTATATTACATGTTTATATATGTATATATATATTATTTAATATATAAATATATATACAATAATATATATATTATTTAAATTATAAATAACTTTATAAATTTTGGTTCAGTCTATAAATCACTAAATCAGATAACTCTTACTTAATAACATTAAATTTGCCAATTATCGCATTAGTTTAGTTGGGTATTTTACTGATTTTTGATGGCATATAAGTAATGAGTAGCCTAATTTAAAAGTCATCAAAATTAACACCGTAATCACCAACTTTCTCTTGATAAACTTCACACTAACCCTAGATTTGAATCAAGCCAAAAAGCAGACACATCTCCACATACTCAAGAGTGGAAACTAAAATGACTAACTTAACAATGATTTATGACAAGCCTTTTTCATTTATTTACTGCATTCAGATTGAAATATACACTCACACAAATATTTCTTTTCAAGAAAATTCAGTATTCATTACATAGATCTTGACGAATGTCACATAAAAAAGGTACCAATCTTGCAACGTAGTCACACAAAAACATGGGAACAATAGGTACTTTAAACATAATATGTAGATAATTAAAATGTGATTCCTTCACACACACACACTGATTGGTTGACAACTTTAAATTTCATTTTATTATATTTATTTCTTCTTAATATATTTAACATTAAAATCTAGTTCTTATCCATACTGATTAAGATTTCAATCTTCTTCAATTAAAATTGTATAAACTTATTTCTATAAGATCCCAAGCTTCTAACATTATAATTCTTCCAATTTTAACTATTTTTCTGCTTTTAACAGTTCTCTTATAGATTTTAATACAACAACCTGGAAATTGTTTTGAACCTTAAAATTTTTAAATGTTCATGATAACTATATTTTTAGGCAAAAATGAAATATTTTGTAGTTCATAGGATTTGTTCACCATATTCGGGCTTTTCAAGAATATATATGTAACTTTTCTAAAATTTTTATTAAATTCAACATCTATCTTCAAGTAGCAATCCTGTTTTTTTAAACATGATTGTTGAATATCTCAAAATTTTAAAAGCAACTTACGTTACTTAATATTTGTATCTTGCAATAATAATCATAGCTATGCTTTTGGGACATAATTCATGTCCTATTACACAAATTGTTCAATTTTATCTAGGTCAATTTTTTCAAATTCCATATAAAAATTCAGCAATAATACTTAAAATATTTTAATGCAGTTTCACTGATATGTTTTCCAAAATAAACAGATATTTCAATTGTAAACTTAAAAAGTCCAGCATCTTGAAAGAAGCAAAAAGAAAAAAAAATTATGAAATTATACAGTGATGTTCAATAAATGGCCATGGGTCACATAATTGTTTTCATGTAAATGGCATTTATTACATTAACACTTGAGAAAATTACTCTTATGGATATATTTGATCCTGTACTTACAGGGGAGTGAATGTGAGGATTATTGGAGCAAGAGCCAGATGTGGCTAAGCTGCGCCAAACAAGATTTAACTATTATCTAGACATGAAAAATTTGAAAAACAGACAAAAAAATGATTGAAAGAAGGAAGGTCAAAATAGAGACAAATTGCTAGGGTAACCCAGGGGTGCATCACCTGTGTTTACCATAAATAGTAAACCCAATGGGAAAGAAAAGATCACTAGAGTGCCACAAGGTCATGATCCCCTAACTTACCTAAAGAAGGCAAGTCCTCCAAGGGACCTTTGATACAATCCCCAAGGGCAGGGTACCGGCTATACCACCAGATGCTAGGTACCATTTTAGTCACCTCTTACGACAT
Source organism: Nephila pilipes (assembly GCA_019974015.1). Classification (NCBI taxonomy): domain Eukaryota; kingdom Metazoa; phylum Arthropoda; class Arachnida; order Araneae; family Nephilidae; genus Nephila; species Nephila pilipes. Next base: position 7,790 of record BMAW01038771.1, read on the forward strand.
GTATGAGTTACAGTGGGACTATTCTGTCATACCCAGTCACCACGCAGGTCTTGTACTTACTGAAGAATTACAACCACAGAATCTGAAGCATTGAGTTGGGCTATTTTGTGCTTAAAGTTTTGTACATAATAAAAACTGTAAATTGTTTTAATTAGTAGTGAAAAGGGATATAAAATCTTTGGTGGGCAATTTTTATGTTGAGAAAATTTTTTTAGCACACCTTTAGATTCAAATGTATCAGGAATCTAAATATCACTTCTATTACTTCACTCTGAATAGTTTTTTTTTTTTTTTTTTTTTAACCCTTTGTGGTTTTTCTTTTTGGTTTCTATGACTCTTTCTAGCTTTTATGATGCTTTGACTTCTTACTCTATTGGATTTCAAAACAAATCAGAACTATATTTCCAATGCAGAAAAAAAAAAGTTAACCATTATAATTAATTATTAAAAATGCTTAAAAAATTGTTTTTCTTCCCTTTAAGTTGAAAACCATACATTAAATGAATCTGGGAAAGGATATATAAAGTAGTACAATCAAAATATTGACAACTCTTTTAATACAATATTTGTCACATTCCCTTCATCAATTTCAGTTTTCAAAATTGCTTCTACAAGAGAGAAATTTAAAATTACAGGACAACCAATGCAAATTTTACTACAAATTCCAGACGATTAAATTATGAGCACTGATTACATCCATAATCTAAACTTCAGCAATTAGTAAATCAAAACATATTAACAGGACATCTATAATTCCTATACATGAACAGTTTAAGATACATTGAACTCAAATATTAATTTCTAAATTACACTTTTTAAAAACATACTAAGAACAGGATTGGTACTGTAATGCATTTTCACAGTTTAATAACTATTTATAATGTCATTACATAAGAAAATTAATGGAATGTGGTTGTTCCATCCCATAGCTCCTACCAAAATGAGATTCAATTGATTCATATATTGTTTTGATAGATTTCAATAGCCAATGTTTTGGTTTATCCTCACAAACTTATTGTTAAAATGGCACATGCAATAATGGCTTTTTAAACAACCTTTTTCAGAAGCCAATTTATGTGAAAAATAAAATTTTTTATCAGATACTGTGACTCAACATGTGATAACATATTCGAAATGCATTTTCGTTCTGCATAGTGAAATCTTTTTAGATAATACTGTGGCTGTATGACATTTATTTTATAAAACTTATTAGATATCTGATAAAATACTATATATATATATATATTAGTTATTTGTAAATGTTAATCAAGGAAAGTTTAAATACTTATTTAACAATAATGAGATTATTCAGAAAATTTTATATAAATTACTGCTTTCGAAGATCCAAAACTATTTTTGAAACAATTGCTATATGTTCAGAAGATCAAGAGAGCATTTTCAAAAATAATCAGATAAATAAACTTATCTTAACTATTTCAAATATGTGAAATATGTAATAAATTAGTTTACATTTATAGAAATAGGATCCTGCCCTGGCAGTGAAAAAATGGTTAAGAACCACACAGCAAATAACACTCCATTAAAAACAAAGAAAACATCTTGAATAGCACTTTTAAAGTTGTCATTATTACACAATATTTTTACATTAATGATTTAGATCCATATCTTTTTATAACATAATTTAGCTTTATACACCTTTTATTTTCATTAGTTCTAACCCATTGATGTAATAAACTTTCCTTTCTCTTTTTTACATACATATTCTCAAAACAAACAGCAGCAAAAAGGTAACAATATTATTTAAATTGCAACAGAGAAGAAAATATCAATATGATAACTGTAAAGCAGGAGATAATACTGTACAGATTTTAAGGTCCTAACTACACAAGATATCTTTTTTATTAAAAGTCCTATGATTAAAATGTTAATACAAAATTATTCTACAAATTAAGCATTATTTGAAACCTTTTTAAATTAAGGGAAAATTAATAGCAGTAATTCCACAATCGCGTACAGCAATATTAAAGACAACGCGGTTTGACCCAAACCTTTCATCAATTTATATTACGTTGTGAACATAAAGATCAACTGGAAACATATTTTTTCAACAAATCGACAAATAACACGGGACAAACCTACATTTCAACAAATAAAATAACTTTACGATAACATCACTCACACTTTTTATAAACTAATCATGAACCGGCGATAATTCAGAAAAAAAAAACATATCTTACCAAACTTGACCATAGGCCCCAGATCCCACAGGAGCTAAATTTTGGTACCGTTCTGGTACCTCCCATAAGGTCTTATTTAATTCTATTTTCATAAAACCGGATTTCATAGTGCAGGCAGTGTGAAAATTAAAAAATACAGACTTCTATACAAGTAAAATTGAAATAAAAATAATAAAAAGTATACGTATTAAGTGATTAAAGATATATAAATTTCATATCTATTTACGTTCAGCTCATAAAAAACATATCTACCTTGAACCTTCAAAATTCTCATGTTGCCATCACGAATGAGTAAATATGTAAGTAAACAATAAAACATAAGCTTTTGGTAATTCCATGAACATTAGTTAAAACTGTGTTATTAACCTAATGATTGCTTTGATCGTAAACCGATTGAAATACTGACGTCTGTTGAATTCTAATCTATTAAAAATATCTGCGATCTGTAATCAAGAATACTTTCAATAATATTACAAGAAATCCATACTTTAAAAAGAAAAATGACTCTAGGTATTTGGGACCTTGGATACTACCTACAAAGATTTATATGTTTTAAAAAAATCTGAGAAGAAAAATGTTAACTCATTTTTCTAGTTCAAATAAAAAATGTAACCTTACACATTTTATTAAAATTCTCTCTTTTAAAAAAGTACAGAAATCTATGCTTTTAAATGTTTCACTGTGTGGATTCGCATCCAGTATTCGCGTAATATTTGATTCATGATAAATGTTTGGCTCTTTTTTTTTTTTTTTTTTTTTTTTTTTGAAGACATGTTGTAGTCGGTCATAAAATGGTTGCGCACTGTAAGTTCAATAATTATATTCAAAATTGAAAATGGCCTAGAATAACTCGGGGTCTTAAACATTTTA
>BMAW01038780.1:3215-68213 GCA_019974015.1 Nephila pilipes
CTTTATTCTTCGGTTCAGAATCAAACTTTTCCTGTTGAGACTGAAGTTGTCTTTCATCAACAATTTTCATTGCTTTTTCTTCAATTCTGGTATCCTGTAACCCTATAGCTTCGGATAATTTTTCATTCTCCTTCTGAATTTCGGTAAACTTCTCGTCCCTTTCTTTCAATTCAGATTCAAACTTTTCCTGCTGAGGCTGAAATCGTTTTTCATAGCACTCTTGGATTTTTCTTTGTTTTCTTCTATTGTTTTCAATTATTAATTTTCCTAATCTTAATTTTTCTAGTTCAAATTGCATCTCCTTATCTCTGTCTAACCTTTGTTCTTTTTCAATCCTCTCCCTTTCTAACCTTTGTTCTTTTTCAATCCTATCTTCAATTATTCTTTCGAGACATCCTCTCGCGAAAACTTCTTCATAGAATTGGTTTCTTATGATGATGTCCCTTACTGCCACATAGGTAGCATCCGAAGGGACAATTTCGTCAAATTCGAGCGCAAGCTCGATTAAATCACTTTTACGTCCTTTTGAGAGGTACGACATTTTTAACAATATTTCAATACTCTTCAAAATAAATCACTTCTTAACACATTTTCTTTCACAGTTCCGGTAGGTTAGAGTCCTACAAAAATACATGTCAGTCTGACCGTGGGCTTCAACACACATCCCGCTTCTGACTATTAAATAGTTCACTCACTACTACTATTACTCTATAACTAGCTACTAAAACTAACTACTACTAATCATCATCACCTCAGATTTCAGTTCACGGTTGTCCTTAGACAAAAAACACATCGGGTTGTATAACAACAACAATATTTATTCTTCTTACTACCGCTTGTTTACAACAGCTCCTCTCGGAGATTCGGTCAGGTCCCGTCTGAGGGGATCGTGTGACATCACACTCTCTCCCTTTACAAATGAACGCCCTCTAGAGGCAGGCTCTAAGTAGGAAAGTTAACACATGTTACATGCTAAAAAACTGATTTAACAAAAACCGTTCCATAACAACATCAAACTTTGATATCATTTAATATAGAACAATGAAAATATAAAAAAAGGGAATAAAAAAAAATTAAATATTTTGTTGCAATTATTCTTAAAAAACTTTATAACTGTTTAACTGTAAGAAACTTTTGATAAAAAGATAAGATATAACTTAAAAGCATTTGAACTTTTTTGTCACATATCATGCTACAATACTCATATTTTGTTCAAGCAGAAACAAATCAAACACTTTGAAATATACTGCTGAATTTTAACAGATATGTTATGAATTCCAAAAAAAGTTGATAATTCATTCCTGCATTAACAGGTCAATTGAAAAGTCCCCGGCCTGACACATAGATGGCTCTACTAGAATTAAATCCATATGTTGTTTAATTAGCCCTAACCCTCAAAAGATGCGTGTATGAATTTGACAGCTGTCGGATCATTAGTTTGTGAATTATAGCATTTTGAGTGAAGCAACTTTTGTTATTGTGAAGAAAAAAAAAGGATAAAAAGGAATTTCGCGTGTTGATAAAATATTGCTTTTTGAAGGGAAAAAATACATTTAAAGCAAAACCTTTGCTTGATGCCGAGTTTCTGGACACTTCCAAAGGAAAATCAACCATCAAGGATTGGTATGCTAAGTTTAGACGTGGTGAAAAGAGCACCGAAGACGGTGAACGCAGTGGACGCCCAAAAGAGGTTGTTACCGACGAAAACATTAAAAAAATCCACAAAATGATTTTGAATAACCGTCAATTGAAATTGAATGAAATAGCAGACACTCTAAAGATATCAACTGAATGTGTACATCATATCATTCACGAATATTTGGGTATGAGAAAGCTCTGTGCAAAGTGGGTGCCGCGCGAGCTCACTTTTGACCAAAAACTGCGACGAGTTGATGATTCGGAACAGTGTTTGAAGATGATCAAGCGTAATGAATCCGAGTTTTTGCTTTGATATGTGACAATGGATGAAATATGGCTCCATCATTTCACTCCGAAGTCCAATCGGCAGTCATCCGAGTGGACTGCACTCGATGAACCCGCTCCAAAGCGTGGGAAAACGCAACAGTCGACTGGCAAGGTTATGGCGTCTGTATTTTGGGATGCGCATGGAATAATTTTCATTGACTACCTTCAAAAAGGAAGGACCATCAACAGCGACTATTACATAGCGTTATTGGACCGTTTGAAGGACGAAATCGCCGAAAAACGGCCGCATTCGAAGAAAAAGAATGTGCTGCTTCACCAAGACAATGCACCGTGTCACAAGTCAGTGAAAACGATAGTAAAAATCCATGAATTGGGCTTCGAATTGATTCCTCATCCACCGTATTCTCCAGATCTGGCTTCCAGCGACTATTTCCTGTTCTCAGATCTCAAAAGAATGCTCGCTGGGAAGAAATTTTCGTCGAATGGTGATCGCAGAAACTGAGGCCTATTTTGAAGCAAAGGACAAATCGTACTACAAAAATGGTATCGAAAAGTTGGAGGGTCGCTATAATCAATGTATCACCCTTGAAGGGAATTATGTTGAATTAAAAAAAAAACTAATTTTGCCAAAAAAATGTGTTTTACTATGGTAGGCCGGGGACATTTCAATTGACCTGTTACATATCATTCATCTAGATTCAACTTCTGTAAAGTTTTTAATCAAATCTTTTGTATTTGAAGAGAACAATAATATTCTTCTCTACAGATATTTCAATCAACTTTTTATAACTGTTTTCATAGAAACAGTGACGAGATTGTATTAATAATCTTCCATCAATTAAATTTTTTAAAAGTCATTTCTCGTGTTGTGAATAAAATATTCGGAGAAATCAGAAAAATATTGATAAACAATAAGAACTTTTTTAAAAAGCAAAGGTTTAAAAAATTTAATACTTGAAGGAGGAAGAGAAAAAAAAGTTAACATATAAAATTCTTTATTATAATTTGAACAATAAAATGCTTGATGTCATAAAAAATCTAAATTACTTACAAGACACTATTAGACGTGAACATATTTTTTTACAATTTTTTTAAAATTGAAGTACGATTATCAGTACAATTTAAATATTTGTTTGAAAATGCTTTTGTTTTGTAAGAGTATTTGATTCAATAGATTTTAATGATGTTTCTACGATAACTATTTTTTGCAGTTTCTTAAAAGAACAGAAAATGTTGAGCTCCATTTTACTCTAGAATTTTCCCTCTATAAAATAACTAAATAATATGTGTGGTTTAAAATGTGTGTATATATGTGTGTGTGTGTGTGTGTATAGGATTTCCCCACCTCTAATTTCTTAGAAAAAATTATACTTTTTCTAAAATGTCCGAAATAACTTTATTAGAAACACGACAAACATTAAAATAAGTTAAAGTTGTTATGTTCGCTATATAGCATCCATATATACCTTGGAAGATATTAAAAGAAACTTTAGATGTTTCCCTTAAATGAAATTCACAATAAACAGTCGTGTAATTAAATTTTTTAAATTCTTACACTGGAGATTTTTAATGTCTGTAGAGAATACGGATAACAAAGTTTTTGAATGCATAGAAATTTGCTGTATTCATATCATAAACCTATTTTCCAAAAAAAAAAAAAAAAAAAAAAACTTTGGGATTCATGTTTGATCAGTGTAGAAAAACAAGCTATTGATTGGAGTTCCATAAATTTTATTGAAATATTGTTCACCATCTGGATTTTAAAATAAATTATACTTTAAATTATGTCAAATGCTAGTTCATTGTAATATTAAATGAAATATTTTATTTTATCTTTATTAGAATGGAAGTAAACAACTGAATCCTATAAATTTGTTACTTTTCTTGTGACTAATTCAATGTTGCAAAGCAAGACGCAAGAGAGGCTTTTATCTGCAGTTTTGATCTGGAAGTTATAATGATTCAAGGACGAAAGTATTTGTAGGTAGGTCGAACAAAATCTCATTCAAAATTTTTGTTCTTTCACATGGAGTATATATTTTCCATTTTTTTTAAAAAAAATTATTAATAAATGATCAATCATATACTTTAAGTTTTAAAGCTGTAATTTATTGTCTTGAAGTTTTATTATCAATTTGATTTTATCAGCTTTTACAACAAAGGTAAATGCTTTTTTCTAGTTAAATTTTCAGTAAAATATTAATTAAAACACTAAAAGTAGAAATTCTAAATATGTTTCAACAATTATGGACAAGTTCGACTTTGTAAACAACAACAATGAACCAAACTCGCGCGCAAACCTTCCCGACTTCCGGTCATTCTTGATCAATGGGAAATCAACGAAATTTAACAAAGTTTTGTACATTTTTAACTGAAATTTTTGAAACTTTTTTGAACTCTATTGAAAAAAGGTGTTATATAGATTTCAGATCTGAGGATTTTTACAATTTTTATTTCTTTATTTATGCTAAAATACTTTGTATTTTTTGGAAAGGTAAACATAATTGCTTGCTTTATCGCGATTTTTGGCGACCGATAGTATATTTAGGTGGAGCCGTTTTGCTCAGTAACGTATATGCTATGATGTAGCATATTTGATTTTTTCTTGTAATGTGCTGAATTAGGAATATAATTACTGTATTAGTATACATTTTATTTCTTATTTATTCTGACATTCTTCTTTATCAAAGGAAAAGTAATTATGAGTGTTTTTGGAAAAGGCTTTATATTTTTGTTTATTGTTAATTAAGAGTAATTTATTTACATGCTGAATTGATTGTACATATCAAATATTCAAAATAAAGTGCTTTTTATTAACTTTCACGCTAATTCACAAACAATTGTTGAATTGTTTGACATTTCAAATCCAAATTCTTTTATATCAGCAAAAGTATTCATCATACTTTGAAAATATTTTTTATGTTATGTATTTAGTTAATTTTATGTTGTATGAAATTTATTAGTTGACTTATTTGCCAAATTATGTGTACAGATTGAATCTAAATTCTTTTCTTGTATTTATTTAAAAAATTCTTATATAAATATGTTAATTTTATGCTAATTGAACTTTAACCAATTACTGTATTTATAATTTATTGAAATTCAACTAGTAAATTAAATACATAATGTCATGTATTATATTTCATAAATCATAACATGTTTTAAAAAAAACACCAGTAGTGTGTTTTTGTAAATTTCCTGATTTATATAATTAGCTGTTGATCATATTCCCATGAAAAAAAATTCTTTTTAGATAACTTAAAATTTAAAAAAAAAAAATCATGTCAATTTTAATCAAGTTCAAGGTCAAATGGAAATGTGTTAGCTTAATAAATGTCTTTTTGTCACATGCACAGCCAAAGATTTCCATTGTTAAATAATTGAATATGATGCAAATTATTGGAATTTACAAACACCAGTACATCTTTCTTTTTTTTTTAAATGTTTTGCCAGAAATTTTACAAATTTAATTTTAAATTTTTTGAATCTAAGAAAAAAAAGTGCTACTATTTATTTACTAATCTTTAATTCAAGTTTAAAATATAGCACATCGATAAATGCAATTATGCTTATGTATAAATATTTTTTAAATTACATTTATATAAATATTATACATCTAAGATGCTTGACATGAATTCCATCCACCTCCCATAAATTAATGTAATAATATAGTTTAAGAGATTTGTTGAATCTTACAATCTTAAAAATATGACAAGCAGTAGCATTGTTATATATCTCTTGACATAAATGACAGCTCTTTTAATGGATGTTTTGTTGTCGTTCTTTAAGTGTTAGTTTCATGAGTTTTTTTTTCTACTGGCAGTAAGAACATCACTCAATCATTATTGGATATGTGTGTGTTCTAATAAATAGTAATTGTAATATTCCATAATCTGCTGTAAGTCATCCTGTTATTAAAAGAATAGTCGTTTGGACATGCTTTTTGATTTCAGACTTTTCATTTATGCATTTTATATAAATTGAATAAATTTTATTTAACTCTCTACACACAAGAAATTTAATTATAAACAAAATGAAGTAAGAAAATAAGAAACAACAATTATAAGCACATACACATGAGTAAATAAAATTTTATTCACTGACAATAAATAAATTGTTTGTTTCAATGAGTTTGATAAAGGACTTAGACCTGATAAAACAAACTTAAAAAAAAAGGGGGGGTTATGAATACTGTAATTAAGGAGATTTTCACCCTTGAATTTCCAACTTTTTGTTCTCCTCAATAAATTTCTAAAATTTCAATTTAACGCATTTTTCTTTGTATCAATTACTCTTAAGAGTAAAATATGAAGATTATATTAACAGAAATTAAGTAATTCTTATATCTAATTCTCTTCAGCCAATCTAACAACTTTCCTTTTGTTAAATAAGCCAGTTAGTCAGAGAAAACAAATTACAACACTATAAAGTTAATTTGATTAAAATAAACTAAAAATTTTCGCCTGTCTATATATTCAAAATTCGCCAAATCAAAACACATTTTCATCCTCCAAAAATGTTTATTAAAATATTCCCATGAAATCAAAACATGTGTACAAGCAAGGAATCATAAAATTTTTACATAATAATAATGAAATAAATAAAAAAAAATTCTTTTTAGATTCAAATTCGAAAGGATATTGGATACAATTCGGAGTACTCAAAAGTTAAATTTCTTTGAGAATTGTAACTAAATTGCGAAAAAAAAAATTGAATCATTTTGCTTCAGCTGTAATAATAATTGTGTAGTATGCAGCTTTTGCTCCATTTCATTCTTTTCAGACAAGGTTATATCTGTTTAGCAACCTATGTCTTTGGTATCCAGCTTCAAACTATTTATACATTGAATCTTTTTGATAATTCATTCATCTTCTGAAAAAAATTGAGAGAAGACATTAATGAAAGAAAATTTATTTTTAAAGCAAAATTTATAATTACTATTTTTCCTCAAAATTCCTCATAATACAATATAAACTTAAAATAAATTGAAAAATATTTGATGAGTAATGCATGGATTAAGTAAATTAAATATGCACATGTATTAAATTTCTTTATAATACTAATAAAATATGATCATACCAGTTAGAGGAGCCCTTGATGTTTTACGTTTAAGTTGCCTGTTATACCAGTTCAAAGAGCTCAAAGAAGTTTGTTTCCCATCATGTTCAAATATTGATGGAACATAATCTGGGTGCTCTGTATCATTTGAAGGTTTTCCTACAAAGTAGTTTAAATAAAATTTCACTAACAATATACATTGTAAACAGTTTTATAAAAAAATAATTTGTATAACATTTAATTATGCTTAATTTATAAGATTTGTAATATTTATAGTTGACATATTTGCAAGAAATAGAATGATAATCCTTTTCACTTTATACCAATGCTTCATATATTATTTATATTAGTGAAAATTATTTCATGAAATAATCTAAATCATACTGTGTAAAAAATAACTTTTTTCTTTGGAAAAACTGACCAAATGTAAATGTAAAATCTTAAAATTAGAAATGCAAAATGAATGTTTCTGAATAATATTGTGACAATTACAGCTCGTATTGCAATAAATATTGAGACAATTATAGTTCTCATTGCAATATAATTACATCATGCTGCACAAGAAACGGTGAATCTAATCAATAGAAATTCAAGCATACATTAATTATGTATATATATATATATATATATATTTGTATATATTTACATACATAAAATTAAACATAATATTTACATAAATAAAATTAAAACATCTAAAATGTTTACATAAAAAATGCCGGAAGTTCCCATAACTCATGCAGAAACCCGCCAATTGTTCGCCAAGGTTACTATAAAACAGAGTCGAGCAATGTTTGAAACGAAATACACATAATTATTAAGCAAAAACACATTAAAAAATGAATAACATAACAGAACACTAACCTGTTATGAAGTGCTTATTACAAAGCACTCAATTATTATTTGCCTTCCAGTCTTTTCGTTGTACAGCAGCCTCCCATTGTAGTCTCCTAGACGGACTCTTAAGGAAATGATACATTTTAACTGCCGACAGTAAATTTGTACCAGTTCTCATGCAGCATCCAAAGGAGGAACAGAAAGTTCCATGTCGACTCTTTTTCGCAGAGCTCATTTCAAAGGCAAAAAAAAAAATTTCTTGTAAAAATATAAAGAAAAATCTACGTACTTCCGTATAGGAACGTATACAAAATAATGGAGATATTGCTATAACCGGAAGAAGAGAAGGTTTTCAAATACTGCAGCGCCCCCATAGTAAGCTTTACGGTTGAACTTGTCCATAAAATGGTTAAAAATGTCTTTGATTGCAACAATAAAAATTGAGAAAATGTAAATACGAATCTGTATTGTGTATGTTATTTTTTGAAAAAAAAAATGCTTTTAAAATTCTCAGAATCAATCCTAATCAACGACATCCGTAAGGAATAGTATATACAGTTTGCATTTACAATCAAATGATGTTGATTCAAATATTGCTAACTTGAATTCAGCGTAAAGAGAATGCAATAAAATTATTTAAAAAATAGTTAAAGACGTTTTGCAAAATGCTTAATCAATTACATTCTTGTCAAATTTGAAATCTTTTGAAATTTTTTTTTTTGAACAAAACCAATTTATTAAAAATAGAAACCAAATAATAAAAGTTTTACATCATCTTATTAAGAAATGCTGATGAAAAATACATATAATAAATTTACAATACATGTGTAATTCTATTCAAAGGAATTAAATGGAGTATTGAAAGAGAAGAACGATATGAAATGTAGTATTATTTCATCTAAAATGCCCCAAAATTAAATGAAGTAAGTTTATTGAATTTCTTTTTCCTTGGAATCGGAAATAATTTTTTCAATTTTTTCTATTGTATTTTCATATTTGAACAGTTATGAAATAAATGTAATAGTTTTACTTTAGAATTAAAAAAAAAAAACAAAGGAGAAGAGAGAAAAATAAAATCTCACTTGTAGAAATTCAGTCTATATTTTTTGTTACTATTCTCACAAATTGATAATTGAAAGTTGGTGAAGATTTATAGCACGAGAGGCAAATACGGCTATGCTGTGCAAAAATAAGGTGTAACTATAATTTAAATGTTTGAAAAATGGAAAAAAGTAAAATTGGTTGACAAGAAGGAGAGTCGAAACATCGCTATCGTATCCCGGGGGCGCGTCACCCATGTTTACCACAGACAGTAAACTCCATTTGAGAGAAAAAGAACACTACGGTACCTCGAGGTCGTGAATACAAATTGATAAGCTCTACGGCTTTCCATTTTGATTAAAAAAATATTTTTTCATGATTTTTATAATTATAAACTGCTTCAATTAGTAAAATTGTAATTTCTATATATAATGGAATGTAGTAAATATATCCTTTTCTGCGTGCCTGACATACCTCCTCCTCTCTAAAGCATACAATCTCTTTAAATTTTTAATTTCCTTAACAGCTTTTAAAATATTCACCAAGAGTGTTGTAAAAATGCAATTAATATAAAAATATAATTGCATTTGGAACCTTTATCTATATCTCTCTCATATATATACGAGAGAGATTATATAATTTTTAAAATACTATGAATGATAAATATACAATTGCATTTGGAACTTTTTTTTTTGTAAGAGAATGAAATTTTTTTAAATTCTATCATTTTCAAATATATTTTGAATTTGGAAAATGCATTTGGAACTTTTATATGTATGAGAGAATGTTTTTCTTTTTTTTTTTTTGTAAATACGATGAATTACAAAATATAAAATTATATTTGGAACTTTTTATATGAGAGAATGTATTTTTTTGTAAATACGATGAATTACAAAATATATAACTTTATTTGGATTTTTTTTTTATTTGTGATTTTTAATTCTATCAATATTTAAATATTATCAATATGAAATATATATAATACATTTTTTATATAACGGGGTTCGAAACTGATACAAAGAATTCGTTTTTCGAAATACAGTTATTATAAAAGGTATAATTGTATAGAACATTTTTATGTAGCGGAGGAAAGCCTCATTACTCAGTTTTTCTTAGGATCTTTTTACGTCATCGTGTGTGACGTAACGACAATTGTACGACTACTACATTGGAATGTTAATTGCTCTGTTTGGCAACTTTGGCACTTTTCGAAAAAACCTTCAACCCCTTGAAGTAAAGATTCCCCTTCAAAGTGATGCTTAATGTGCGTTAACATTAAACAATGGATTGTGGAAAATATTAGATGCTTGTAAAAATTTATGGATGTATCGCTGAAACCAGAAAAATATTTGGTCTACAACTACTACAGCACCTCCATAGTAAGCTTGTTGGCATGAGTTTCCGAGAACTAAGAAATTTGGAATTTTCAGAATGGCAACTTTTATTTCTATGCCTTTTATTAACGGAGGTGGCCCCGTAGTGTTATATGTACTGTGGTGTAATTTTTATTATTATACTGTCATTAATTATCGTATTGTTATACGTTTTTTAGGGTAAGCGATCATTTATTTTGAATCTTAATTATTTTTGATAACAGTGCTTTGTATTAGTTCCACCATCAGTATTTAATATTGCTATGTTTCATTTCTGTATCAGTAGGAATAGTTTTTAGTGAGAATGGGAATGTATTTTAGTAATGGAATTTGTCGGAAAATCAGTGCGATGAATTTTTCTAATGTTTATTACCTTACTAATCAGCTTTAACTATTTTGTGATACAATTTTACTGTGATATAATTGTCACTATCATAAGTGTGACAACTATGAAAAGTGTGTGATATGGATGAATATGAAAACGAATTTGGTCGTAAATTTAATGAAGTGTGAGCTCATCCATTAAATTGTATTGCACAAACTCAAATTTGTTTACAACTTTGGAATAATTTTTATATGTGTAGAAAAAAAAAGGAATGCGAGTGTGTACATCGTAATGTATGACGTAATCGGCATTTCGGTGTATTAGTATTTGGATACAAGAGATATTGATGTGATTACATATCTTTGCTTTAATGTTCTTTTACATGATGAATATCCTTCATTTTTTGCATCAAAAATTTTACTATTGGATGGCAATTGATAATACCTGTTACCCCCCCCCCCCATCTCTTGCATCACAAAATTTTGCTACTTATATTTTGCTTTCTCTCTGTGGTGAAGTTGCATTTTAGCCGAAACACTTGGCGCGATTTCCAAATTAACAATTTTTTTTTTCGGTGGAACATGAAGTCCACAAAGCAGAAAAGGGGGAAATAAATTTGTACTTGCTTACTTTTCTGGTGGATCCTCAGCATAAAGCAGTAATATCTAATGAAATTTGGATAAAGTGTCGGAAAGCATTTATGCTTTCAACATCAATTATTCCTCAATCGTCTGCTGTTCAACCACAACTGAATCTACATTTCACTCAAATTCATTCATATATGCTTTCCAAACCAATATCTCATTACTCAATGAGCATAACACATAAAAACAAATCTATTTCTTTTGACAAAATAAAATATCCTCATTTCTTTCTATGGTAACATATTAATCGTTCTTTGCCTGTAAAATAATATCTTGCACCTTAACCCATATGCAAGAAACATTACTTTTTTTTCCAGAATACATTATTTCCATTTTCTGATATGCATTAATGTTAAAAGGATACAATATCTGGAAAACTTTATTTTTGTTTACTGATTTTTAGGACCTTTTATGTTATATACCATTGCCCCTGTAAAATCTTATACACTCGTGTGTTATCCATAAAAAAATAACATTTTCATTAAAACTTAAGTAATGTTAGTTAATTTTTGAAATATTAGGATTACAAACACTTTATAATGTTTATTCTCTAAGGGCAATTTTATATATATAATTGGAAAAATACAATAAATAGTTCTACAATATGTTTATAAGATCCTTGCGCTTGCAATATGTCTGAGAGACTTTCCTTGGTTAACAGCACTATTATTCTTAAGGCACCTCATTGATTTAGTTCCTCTTTTGATCCAATAAAGATTGTCCAATTCCTTGTGGCTTCCTAAGCCAACTAGACTCCCTGTGTCTGTCCTACATGCATACCAGTACCACCACCTCAGGTATAGTGCTGTCTGGTGAGGATGAATTGTCAGCCAAATTTCCTATACATATGTATGTAATATGCATCCTATTATATGAAATATAGAACGGTTAGAGAAAGAAAAATATGAATGCTAGATATAACTGAAATGCTTTTGAGTATGTTCTCTGCAAGAGCTCAAAAACCATCCTTTCACAGTAAATTGGAATTTATTGTATATAAAACACTCTTCTAAATATGTGATCAACAAACATGTTATGTAAAAAATGATCAGTCTTTCGTACTCTGAATTATTAAGCAAGATGCATACTTTCTTTTTTTAATTTGCTAAAGTAGATTTCATGTTTTTTTTACAGTTTGAAGAAACCACCTTTTCTTCAAGATTCATATCTGGTATCAAAATGCTGAAGATTTTATTCTTGCAAAGCATGAATCTCTTTGCTATGTTATATCTCGTATTCTATTTACTTTGATTCTTTGGTAAAAACCACTGCCCTAGGCAGTGAAGTGACTTCCCTCTATTGCATTCAGCCTATTTCATGCTAATGCCTTATGTCCATCATTACCAACAAATCTATAACCACTTCCCAGTTTTGCCCGAACGCCGATTGGGCAACACATTTTTCGACACTAATCCATTGATTTGCCCGGGTTTTTTTCTTTTTTTAATTTGGTTGGTAATTTGGTTTTGTCGTTCTTTCCAGTTCGGCTACTGTTCCAAAAAAAAAGCCAACTTTAAGTAAAATGTAATTTTTTTGCAATAAATAAAAATTAGCATAATTTCTTAAAATCGGTGTCTAAAATTGTTTTGGCTGCTGTTTTGAGTTAATATAATCAAAAGGAATAAGAAATTAAGTTTCAAAAATATGCTTATTTTATGACATAACATGACAAAAAAAGAAACTGTTAAGTGTTTAATCTGTTGTATCCTGTCAGTTCTATTTTAGATGCCTTTGAGGACTGTCTCTCTGTCATTTCTTTGTTCAGTTTTCTTTCCAATACTTTAGATTTCAATAAATCCTTTTTTCTCATGCTTTTGTATGTTTTTTGGTGCATGCACTGCATCGATTAATTTTTATCCCTGTTTTAAGTTATGTTTCTTTGGGAAAATCTACCAGGCATACTGGTACTCCACAACATGTTTATTTCATGACCTCTATCTTTCACTATAAGATTCAAACTCCCATTTCAGTAAAAACTGCGAATTTCAATGTCGCTATCAGTTGCCCACTAGCCCAATGTATGGGTGATGGTATCAATTTTAAATCAGCTAGTTTGAAGTATGAAATCAATACTTTATATATTTTGTTTTGCGTAATTAGCAATATTTACATTTAAGCATAAGTTTCAAGCTTATAGATTGGGGAGATGATTTTTAAAATTCCGGTTCATCTCGGAAACATTAGTGAAAGGGAAAAAACCATTTATTGTGTGAATACTTTTAATAGAATCAAAGCAGTAATTCTTATAATTGTTCTGAATGTTTCTGCTAGCTATTATAAATAAAGAAAACTATAAGCTACAACAACAAAGATTTTAGGGTGCTAAACAGGTAGTATAAATAATTTACCACCATGCCAGAAAACATTTCTTTCAACAGAACATTGATTTACAAAGGAATTTTCATTTAACTCATAACAAACTCATTCGTGCATCTGCCAAATGAAATATAGTTACTTAAAGAACTTCAAACGTAGTGGTCGAAGTCCAGTATCAAGTGCCCCTAGGCGACTGTGGTGAAATTTGGCGACTCGGAAGAAAGGTCGCCTAGGCAGTCGCATCATGAAGATATTGCAAATGTGAAGGTCATCAAAATGTTGTGGATTGAATCTGAGGAAGCAAATGTAAATGTTACCAATATGTAAAAAAAAAAACATAACATGCTTACAATTGCTGTAAATAATTGTAATGTATTCATAATTTATAAATAGGAATTTTTCATTTTTCCTATATATATGTATGTAAAAATAATAAATTGGTAATTTGTATTTAAAAATAAGTAGTTATTAAATTCTTTATAATTTTTTATTTATAAGTGTTTATGAACAATTATTTATAAACAATTTTTATTTACAAATGATCTTAAACACTTATTTATAAATAATTTTATTAATTTGTATTTATTAACAATTCTTATTCATAAATAAGAATTACTTATAATTGTTACAAATAACAAATAAAGGAATGTTTTTTCCACCCAAGAAATAAATAACAATCCACTAAAGAAACAAATAGCAATTCTTAATCTCTCAAAAAAGTGGTGAAAAAGAAATATTTGTTATTCTAAAAATATTGTCACTATAGAAAATTGTGTACTGCTTTCAACTAATAACAATCAAGAATAGAGAACATGTGACACTTGCAAATTTCTTTTCAAATTAAATGCAACAGTGTTACCATAACCAAAATCGCCACATTTAAATCATTATCACACCTGAAAAACAATCTCTGAGGGGTACCTGACTTGAATGAACGTAGCTATTATTAATATAAAAGCAAATATCTTTATATTTTAAGAAAACATAATCCAAAACTAATTTTTCATTTCACTCTGAACAAAATCTTGTACTCGGAATAAAATCGTACATTTTGTATTAAATCATGTAAAACAAACTTCTAACACTTGGCAAGAATTTGGATATTTTATCCTCTAATGCCATTTATGTCCATCTGTAGAATAATTTCTTTAAAAAAATTGCATATTCTTGCATTTTCAAAATTCAGCTACAGGAAGCTTTCCTTTCACTTTTAAATTTGCTAAAATCAGTTGTACATTCACTCATACTTGTACTAGCAACCATCGTTGATGCTTAAACTCGGTAAGAAATATTGCAGAGAAAAATGTACATCAATCCTAGGAGTGCTAAACAATTCCAGAATATTCTCTCAAGCAAATTTCAGAATGAAGGTTTAAAAAATCCTATTCTCTAATATGCTGAAAAAATCCATAATAAAACCAACAAACCTTTATAAAAGATGTAAAATAAGAACTCTTAACTGAAATTGAAAAACCACAAGCTGCAAAGTAGAGTAGAGAAAACAGGATAGTCATCAATCAAATTTGGTAAACTTGCCAAAAATTAAAAATATATGTAGTTGGGCTAACTACATTCCAATGGATATATTGCATTTTTAAACACTTTCTTCCTCATTTCAGGTATATTTAACATATATAAAATCTTAAATTGTTTTTAGTATTTATGCCAATTGTTTATCTTTTTGCTCCTTGTAATGGGTTTGAGTGATTTTTTTATAGCTTATTTTTAAAGACTTTATTCTTAAGTGTATTGTAAATCAAGGAATAGCTTTAGTGTAGCCCACCTGCCAAATTTGAAACCATTTTTTTGGCGTCATGTTTTTAAAAAAAGGGTTACCATCAAAATTTCCAATGAAATTCCATGTTCAAAAAATAAAACACATGTTCCAAATTTATAGATATTGTTAAGGGTACTAGTATAGGAAGGTGAAACTATGACTCTATGAAACTATTAAGATTCTATCTTTTTTGACATTTATGTTTTAAAAATTATTTGTACAACTTGAGAAATTTTTTTTTTGTGTACCTAATAATATTTCAATCATTTTATTGAACTATAAAATAATTTTTGGACATAATTTTTCAGATATATTTGCATTTAAATTTAAGTGCTATTTTTATATATGTACAAAATATTTTACTCATCATATAGAAAACAGTTAACAAGATATAGTGAACCTGATCTTTTAATGACAGTATTGTATGTTTTATTTGAAACAATTGTAGAACTTCGTAATTTTGGAAATTTATTTTCTTTTTTTCATATAAAAAACTATTTCTGAAAACTTGGGTATTTCTTAGAGTGCCATCCAATGGGCTGTAGTATGGATTGATACAAATTGTCTTATCGCAAACTTGGCGGTATATTTTGATGAAAAATTTAGGTGGGAGATACTAAAGCTGAGTCTAAATTAGTTAATTTTATCAGAATACTATGGTTTGCTTTGAAATGCTTACTTCAGTTTGAAACTTCTACTTTTGTACAATTAAGGTGTAATTTTATATAAACATTTTAAATAAAAGTAAGGTCAAATTTAATTATTCATTGATGGAAGAAATAGATATTCTGAGAAAACTAGATTAATTCCATCAAAAAGCAATGGCCTGAAAATAAGTGAAGTAAAAGGCATATTTGATAATTGGTTACATCAATCTAATGTACTAATGAGGTAAAAAAATATCTTGATGTTTGTCTTACTAACTGAATTGTGTGTATATATATTAAAGGTTAAAATTGTTCCTGCTCACTGTAAGTTTTCTTTTCAGTCTATGCTCCCCCCCCCCCCCTTGTTTTTTCCAAGGTTAGCAGTTAGTTTGGTTACTTCACTACCTGCTTTTGAACTTCAGTCTTAGCCTGTTTATTTGTTGCTATTGTTGTAAGGCTCCCTCCTGTATCTCTTTTAGTTTATTTCTTTTATTTATAGTTTTGTAATGGAATCTTACTGTACTCTTGTTCTTTTATGCTTGTTTTTAGTTGCGTAAGCAACGTTTGACATCTCTTTTTATGTTTCTATTTCTCCCAATTTTGACGCTGTAAATTTTGCACTCCATAGCATGTTTATCTCATGAAATAGAAAGAGAATATGTAGTCTTCTCTTAACAATAAGGGGGCCGCGGTAGCCTAATGGTCAAGGTCGTGGACTAGCAGCCGGCAGTTTTCGTTCAGTCGCAGGTTCGATCCTTGGCCGCCAAAGACCTGCCGTGTAGCCGGGGCTGATGCACGTTAAATCTGTTCAGGGCCCAAAATCCTCCTGTTGGCGTGGTGTGGATGTTAGGAGAAGGGGTTTCCAGCTCAGGTGTCGTCCTCGTCACTTGACAGAGGTTCAATATTACGAGGTTTGTCGCCAATAGCCCTTGTGTTGCTTCTAGTGCGATGTTAATAAAAACTGAACTAAAAAAACTAAATATCTTAACAGTAAATTGTAACTTAATCAATCTCGTAAGAAAAAAGTCGTTAATACTGCTAGTTAAGCAGACTCGAGAGTTAAGGAATTGTGTGTTAATGGGATCTGCTTTTATGTTTTAAGCATGAGAGAATTTGAATTAAATAAAACAAATCACATACCATGTTTTTTTTTTTTTTTTATTTATTGAAAAATAGCCCAAAACTTTGGAAAAAGAATAAAGACCTTTTTATTCCTGTCAATGTAAAATGAAACTAAATATCTATTGTATTATATTTTTACAATCATGTGCCTGCTTGAGAGTGTAATTTTCTTTTCTGCACATGCACAATTCTGCATGGAACCAACCTTTTTTTACAAGCAGTAATTTTTTTTTATATAAGCTGTGGCATATATGTGTTTTAAAAGTTGAGATTTAATGTCTGTGGTGTATCTGAATGTTTTTTTTATTTTTTTACTACTGACTTAGAAACTTTTCTAGTTTAGATCATAAGTTATGTATAAACAATGAGAGTACTTGAGTTATCCTAAGGGTGTGCAAGAATTTAAACTTGCTTGAAATATGCCTAAATGGAAGGGTGTGCTCTGTATAAAGACTTAATGCATGTTCAGCCTTGTGAATTGATAAAACATACCAGTCCGCCTCCAGTTGATACTGCAGTATCGGCTTTCATTAAATTGGAAAATCATGAAAATAGCAGTTTAGAAAGTTACAATTTATTAAGAAAGTAGTAATTTTATTGCAAAATCTTTTTAATTTATAAATAAGTTTTAATGGTTGCTGTAGCACAGGGGTCTCCAAACTACGGCCCGAGGGCCACATCCGGCCCGCGGAGAGCTAGCATACTTGAAAGAAAACTCCTTCTAGAGAACATATTTATTTTTTATAGCAAATTAAATTTAGTTTACTGAAGTAATCTATTTTTATGTTGAATAATTATTAATATGACATCTACATTGATATGGTCATGGGCTAACTACTCATAACATTGTTGTAGGTTACTATATACTAACTAACAAATTATTGAAATGAATCCAACTAACATTTTATACATTTTAAATGAAAAAATAACTTATAACAAGCATAATGACATATGAAATACTAATGAGATTTATGTAATTGAGATTTTCCACTGACAATAGTTTGTAGTTGTGGACTAATTTTACTTGTACCAATTATTAAAAGAGATTTAAGATGCTCATCAGTTAATTTAGATCTGTAAACATTTTTTGTGTACTTCATTTTGGAAAAGGTCTTCTCACACAAATAAGTAGTACCAAAAACAGAAAACAGCCCACGAGCAAATTTATGCAAATTATCAAATTGTGTCAGTGGAAGACACTTATAAAATTCCAACAAAGATAAGTTTTGATATTTGTTCTTAATTATATCACTGCACTGTAGATCAATCATTTCCATTTGAAGTTCCGGGGCTAGGGTTTCAATGTCAGTATCAAAAGGATTCTGAAAAATCTTAATTTGATTCGCAATGGCATCAAAGTCCGAGAAACGAGTATCAAAATTTATTTTCAAAGCACTCAAAGTTTCGATTGCAAAATCGATAGGAAACTCGGTCTCAGTGGTGTGGCTGAATATTTCACATGTTTTAAAATGTGAAAAACATTTACTTCGTAGTTGTGATTGAAACAGTATCAATTTCTTCCGGAATGATTTGATATTAGTGTATAAATCAGGAAGATGCTGGTTTTCTCCTTGCAATCTCAAATTCAGTTAGTTCACATGTTTTGTCAAATCAACATAGAATGCTAACTTCCACAGCCATGCGTTGTTTTGCAATTCAGTAAGAGGGCGATGCTTTTCATTCAAAAAAATTTCGATCACTGCTCGAAGTTCAAAAAAGCGCTGAAGGACTTTCCCACAACTAAGCCAACGTACGGCAGTATGATAAGGTAAGTCATTTTCTCCAATCTCTTCAATAAATTGCACGAATTGTCGGTGATTCAGCCCAAAAGATCTGATAAAATTAACAGTTGATATGACTGGTTTCAGAACTTCAGACATATCCAAACATTTTCCGCACAAAGACTGTTGATGAATGATACAATGTAAGACTATTGGTTTTGAACCACCGTCATTTTCTACAGCCTTTGACACAAGAGCGACCACTCCTTTATCTTTCCCACTCATGTTTTTGCCTCCATCAGTTGTAATACATTTCAAGTTTTTCCATCGAAGGTTCTTTTGGTTAATGGTCATTTCAACTCCTTTAAAAATATCTGAACCAGTAGTTGTGCCATGAATACTATACATATCAAGAAGTTCTTCATGCACTTCATAGCTTTTATATACTCCTCGAATATAAATCAACTCCTGAGCAGTATCTGACACATCCGTTGACTCATCCAAGGCCAAAGAAAACCACTCAACATGTCTATTTTTGTTGAACAGTTGAGAGGATATATTTTCAGCGATGTCTTCTACCCTTCGAGCCACAGTGTTTGCTGACATACTGACAGTTTTTAATAAATTTACCTTTTCAGGGCACATTTCTTCGGCTACTGCGATTATGCATTCTTTGACCATTTCTCCATCGGTGAATGGTTTTCCACGTTTTGCAATTTCAAGAGCCACATGAAAGCTGGCATGAGTTGCAGCCTCTTGTTCAGTTTTGAGTTTTGTAAATAAAGATTGCTGCGATTTCAATCCGAGCTTCATAGCTTCGAATTTTTCTGTCCGCAAACTTCCTGTATATTTTGAGTAATTTTGAAAATGTTTTGCTTCATAATGACGTTTAATGTTATATTCTTTGAGAACGGCTATGCTTTCATTGCAAATCAAACATAGCGCCTTGTTACTGGACTCAATTACGAAATACTGAATGTTCCACTGATCTTTGAATTTTCTGCATTCACTATCAATTTTTCGCTTCTTTTCCATTCTACTAAATCACACACAAAAGCAACAATTCAAATCAAAATATTGTTACTAAGATGTCTTAAACTTAAACACGCACAAACACGTTTTAAGGAGGTACGCACTATTTTATTTCACAGCAGTGTCATAGGAACTGACTTGTGGTTGCGCCACTAGCCTTCTTATATATTCCACTTACTGCCATCTAGAAGTGAGTGGAAGACACCAGAACTTTCTCGAACCAACGAGATTATTCTGTAAGTGCTATTAGCGCCATCTGTTAGCGATAGAAGGTACTACCTATTTCCGCTTGTGTCCACCAGATGTCCTGTCACGTTACTCCTCATGGCTCGCTCGTACTCTACGACTAATCTAGAAATTACAGATAATGACAGGAAAATTAATAATATGCAGTGTTGCCGTTTTGCGGACTTTAGTCCGATTTGCAGCCTTTTTTAAACGTGGCGTACTTTTTCGGACTTTTTTTTTCATGTAAAAAAAATACTCATTCGTTACTTGAGTACTCATTACTCGTTAGGAACCGAAGTAACGATTACTGAAGAAAAAAGTAATCAATGATTACTTGTGTATTTCATTACTTTTGTAATCAATGATTACTATGGCGATACGATGCGGGTACCCCATTATAAGGGATACCCATACGATACGGAAAATACATCAGCTTCCCCGTCGCTAGAGGCACCTGGCAGAAATTAAATGAGTATCGTCCCCGTCGCTAGAGGCATAAAATTAAAGCGTTCCCGTCGCTAGAGGCATCTGGCAAAAAAGTAATCATATTTTACACCACTAGTGGACTGATTCAACTTTTTACCACCGGCAACAATGAATGATAATATGGTTTTGGCCCTTGGAATTTACTGGAGTAATCAATATGGCCCTAAGGCTGGAAAGTTTGGAGACCCCTGCTGTAGCAGAAGAGTCAAGGTTACAGATTACCAGCTTGTTTTTGACAGGCCTATGCTGCCCCTAGATGATAAAGCTAGATGATTAATTTTCAAGTTATGTTGGCACAATGTGGAAGGAGAGAGAAATGGCAGCTCGATTGTGGTTTGCATTTCTTGACCTAGGTTTAAAATTTCAAGAACCGTTGCTAATATGTAGCCCTCATGTTGCTTCTCAGTGCGATGTTAATAAGCAATAGTAGAGTCACACAAGACAAATCATGTTTTTAAATGAGATAAACAATAAAAAGAAAGTTTCTCATAAGGATGCATTTGTCTCTTTTCTCAGTAAAATTTTAAAATGAAAAGGGCAAAGGAGGCACTTTTTTGAAACAGGTTTTTCTTTTTTTTCCTTTTTAAAAATAGTTTATTATGAGAAACAAAAAAATTTGTAATTTACTCTGCTTTTAAGAAATACCTCCAAAATGTTTTTAAATCTACTGAATAGTTTTGGTGAGTAAAAGTTAAAATAGTAGATTTTTTTTTTAATCTGTTGAAAATAAAATGTTAAGTGATTATTAATTCAACTATTGATCTTTGTCAGGAAAATTAATTGGAAATTATTAATATTAATTTTTATTTCTTTTATTCTTATGGAATCCAAAGTTTCCCCACAGAATCTTGATGATCATTCTCTATTTACAATCCATCTTGTCAACCAATTTTTGTCTTTTATGTATCTTTTCAAATGTCTAAATCACGGATACATATTTTTGATAAGCAGATTTGGCTCTTGTGTCAGTAACCTCAAATTTAACTTGTCCTTTTAACTCATTGCCAAGAAAGTCGCCATAAGTTACTGAATCTTAAATTATGTATATTACCTAGACTCGCTCATCCTTCTTTTTAAACTTAAACTTTCCTATGGCTGAGATTAAAAAGGCTGCAAATGTTTACGACTGTTGAAATGTTTGTAATTTCCCAAGATTTTTTTTTTTACTGAGTGCATGAATGACATGCAGTATAATGATTTACTGCCTATGTCATTCATAATTTCATGCACATGTGCCTCTTTTAATAGTTGTCCTTCTGAAGGGCCTCTTCAAGATAAGTACTGGAATCATATCCTAGTGAACTTATTTTCCCTTGGGATTTTATTGTCTTGGGTAAATACGGGTAACAACCTTGGAATACCTTAGCAATAAATCTATTTTTAACTCTTGTTTCATCAATTTTTGCCTTTTTCTCCTTTTTTTCTTCTTTGCCTATTACAGTGTAAGCAAATGTTTTGTATACCTGGACCACTTTTGGCTCTTGTGCCTAAATCCCTATCACTCTTTGTAAAAAAAACAATCCACTATTCAGATACCAACATCACATTTCTTATAGAAATATAGTATTTCAAGCAAAGTATGCCCTGAATCAATAATTAGGTTTTTACAGTAAGAAAAAAAATGTCTTGTAAAAAATATTTTTCTATTTGTGGCAAAGCAAGTTTCTGTTATCAAAGAATAAAATAATAAACTGGGTTAAGAAAAAATTTGGTACTTTTCCATTTCGCTGGTGCAAGCGTAAAGTTGCCAAAAATTATACAATCACCTCTAAACGGAATATGTGTATATGTGCTGGCAAAATGGAAAAGCACCAAAATTTCTTTGCAGTTTGCCACTGACTTATCAATTTGTAATAGAACAGTAGAATAAAGATGACCTTCTTCAGTGGTATTGCAACACTGTTGAAAACTATCAATAGCTGATGAAAGAGAAATTTTTCTTTTCTAAACAGTATCACAATACTCAATGGTATTATTAAGTACTAACTGCTAATTTGTGTTAAGACTGGAAACAAAAGGTAATTTTTTTTGAAAAAAAATTAAAGCTTTCATGTCATCTGACGAAGAGCAAAATTGGTGTATTTCCAAACTAATATAATATTCTTAATACAATTTTCTTTTACAGTTCCCATCTACTGTTATTGTACCTATCAAAAAAATGGCTGAAGATTTTGATGTAGAAGCTATGCTGGAAGCGCCTTACAAGAAAGAGGTGAGACCTTAGGGTGATTTCGTATCTTCCTGGTTCTTTAGTTACTTTTGTGTAGTAAAATAAAGCTTTCAAGGCATTTTTCCTCATCTTAAAAATAATGTTCTTGCTCTGTCTTGTAGAATGAACTGATTGCTCCCTGTTTCCTACTATGGATTACTTAGCCAAGGTAGTATACTATTGTTGCCAGCGGGTATAACAAAGAGCTTTTGGTTGTATGACGTTACAACTGGCTTTTGTCGGTAGATTTGGGCGTTTTAAAAAAAATTGGCAGACTAGATGTGAATTACTAGTTTTAATTATCTGAGTTCCTTAAGAATGGAATCAGATTTTCCTAATACAGAGTAAATGATTGGTTTAAAATAACGAGTTTATGATATCCACTTAGGTGACTTTTTATACCTGATATTTGTTTAGGTTATCGCAATCTGCAAACTTATTTTTAAACAGGAATAAAATATAAAAATGTTAAAATTAAAATGATTGAATTTTAGTTGAAAATTTAGAATGATTTTTTAAAAAAGTTGCATAGATAGTGGATGTCTACAACTCTTTTTTTTTTTTTTTTTTTTTTTTTTTAAATCAAGGCTCTTTCCCACCAAAGTGAAGAGCATTTGACATTGAAGAAACCAAGTGAAACTTCTGTTCTCATTAATAATGCCAATTAACAAAAATCATATTGTGATAACTGTGCAATTTATTAGGTGCTAATTAAAAAAAAGCATGTTGGAAATTTTTCTAAATTTGAGTCATATTAAAAATCATATTAGATAATACAGTTGATTTATTCACTTTTGCTGTTATGGATTTCTTCTATGCTTTATGCTTTGGTGGAATGGAGTTTTAATTGAGAAAGGGAGAAAAAAAATCACCTGATTTTTTGATATTGAATGTTTGAACTTTTAAAATTGGAATTGTAATGAATATAAACATGAAATGTTTTAAAGAGTGTGAGCATTCGTGATTATAGGCAATTGTCCTTAATTGTGTTCTTTCTTTAAAAATGTAGTTCTTAGCTTCCTTCCTCCATATTGTTTACTTTTTAGCTATTCAGATCCAAATTCAGTTCAGCCTTCTATTGAATATATGATAAGGTGAATGTTTTTTCCAGCTGTGCTCACATTCCTTTAAAAAAAACTCAAAATATACATCTGATATTATGAATTTGATCTGTGTAGAGAGATTGAAAATAAAAGTGTATAAATGGCACTTAAGGTTATTTGAAGAAATTGAAGTTGCAATCAAAATTTGCATTTTTGTTTAAAATCTCTTGCTTTTATATATATTTTAGGTTATATATCTTGAAATCAGATGATTTTCATTGAGTTACCTTGCATTAAAAATTTCAGATAAAATGTTATAAAATCTATAGTAAAAAAGAAAACAATGGCTTGACTTTCAAAAGTTTACATTTTAAAAATCTGTTATTCATAAACCTTGAATAATTATTTTTCCTATTTATTGAAATGAATTTTTTCGTATGAGGTGGACATTTTGAGAAATAATTTATAATTGTTATGCGAAAAGTGTAATGAATTATCCTTTGAAGTTCTATTAACATTGAGTAGTACATTGTAGTAAAAAGAAGTTTGTTTTGATATAGCCTTTTAAGAAATACAATTCAGTTTTAATTTGTTCAAATTATTTAAGATATCTATTAATAGGACTCGTACATATTAAGATAACAAAGATTATATAATTCTTTAAAGTAAAAGATATATATTTTTAAATGGTAAAGGGAAATGTATAATTTTATTTTTAAATCTGTTTGATAATTTCCATAAAGGAAGGTTAGCTCATAGTTACCCTCCCCCCTTAATTTGCTAGTACATTGAATATTTATTTAGAATTTGTTTTGGATTCTAAATATAACATCTTCCTTTACATTCCATTTCACTAACATGTTGAAAAGACTTTAAGAGAAGTAAAAAATATTTAATTGCAGATATTTGGCGTAATTATTTGGTTATAGCATTATTTTTGTTTGTGTAACTATACAACTCTTGAATCGTTCTTAATTAAGGAGATTTGTTAAGTTTGGTGTGAAATCTTTATTTATACTCTGTTTCACCTTAACTTGGCAACACTGATGAAGCTAAGGCGGGCGAATCACAGCCATTGTCATCGAAACTAGGTTCACACTGAGAGAAGGGATGACTAATAACTGATGAAATTTGGCGAGGAAAGAAAAAATGTAAATAATTTTTTTATTAGAAGTATGCTTCATTAATTCTATTAGCTCATTTATAACACCTGTTAGCAAACCACAAGTTTCTATCATGTTTTAAATCTTCATCCAATCCATTACCAAACTTATCTCCAAATAAGCTTTGTGAATCATTATTTAGAAATTGCTTGTTTTTATCATATTTCAAGTAGTTAAAATACATGAGGTGATTTAAAATACCAAACCAACCTCTTATATAAATATTAATTACAATTTGCTTTGCATTTAGGTGCAATCAAACCTACTGTTAAATTAGAAGAAACTTTGTAACTGCTTTTAATTTTTGTTTTGCCACATTTGATTTTAAGAATGTCCTTCACTCACCCAAGTTTCATCCAAATAGTATATTGAGGCATTTTCTTTCTTTAATTCCATGATTTTTCTCAAATAATTTCTTCGTCATAAAATGATGTCTTGTCTGAAGTACAGCTTGTCTTTTCTATTTCTCAAATGAAAATCCCATGTATTTCAATATTCTACACAAGGTAGGTGTATGTTTCTCAAAAAAATATGGGTATTATCTTTCAATTCTTTTCAGAACTTTGTCCAATGTAGGAATCTGATTTCTACAAAAAAAAAAAAAAAAAAAAAAATTGTTGAATGCATGACATTGTAAAGTCATCATACTTTATTGTCATTCTGCACTTATTTACATTACCAGGTCTTTTTTCCAGGAGAACTTGAAGAATTTAACATCTTATCTTTTTTCAAATGAAAAGCTCTTTTAGAATTACTAGTTAGTTGAGAAACCTTTGTAACGATCTGACTGATAGATTCTTGAGTGTTTTTGTATCAAAGTCAAGAATAACCATTCAATATGTTTCTCCGGGCTCCACTTCAGATTGATTTTCCTGGCTTTGATGTTGTTATACAGAGTGATTGGTGAAATTCCTTTTTCAGTTATGTTCAGAATGTCAAAAGAAAATAGCACGAAAGGTAAGAATTGTAAGTATGAACTATGCAAAGATGCAAAGGGAATGACATAGAAGTTAGCAAGCTCGTCAAAAACGTTACTTTGAAACTGGTTTCAAGCCAAACTGAAAATTTATCATGTCTCTATTTTGACTATATTCATTCACTTAGATTAAAAAATAAA
The DNA here is from genome assembly GCA_019974015.1 of Nephila pilipes. Lineage (NCBI taxonomy): Eukaryota > Metazoa > Arthropoda > Arachnida > Araneae > Nephilidae > Nephila > Nephila pilipes. Next base: position 29,278 of record BMAW01038780.1, read on the forward strand.
TGGTTTAAACATGTTTATTAACTTGAAATATAGCCTTAAAATCATAAGTTTCTTAACGTATGTCATTTTTTTAACAAATTTCTATGCATTTTTAAATTCCGAAACAATATGGAACTATCTTTCAAGTGGATAGGTAAATTTTCTACTTTTCCCAGTGCTGCCAAGTTAAGATGAAACAGAGTATAGAAATTGTATTTTAATTTCTTTTAAAATGGTAATTCACACCCAAATGAAAGTGGCACAATTAAATTTTTTTATGTTTATTATGTTCATGGGGAACTTGTGATATTATAACTTGGATAACTTATTTTGATTTGCATTTTCTATTGAAGATAATAATATAGTTACACTTTAGATTTAATAAAAAAAAAGCCAAGTGAAATAGTAAGATGGGTTTTAAAAAATTAAATGTATGAAGTTTTTATTGAATGTTATCAATTCATTCTGTTAAAATCTGTAAATATGTGAAAGTTTTAATGGCTATTGTGTTAGTTTATTATGAAAGATCTCAAACACAGTTCAATGATAAATATTCCTGAATTCCAAAACTAGGAGACTAGTGTACAGTAGTCTTGTTGGTTGAGTAACAGACTTATAACTGAAGGTTGTGGTTTGTTTTTCCAAAAACTATTATGTACAGCACTGATGTTATTTAAATGTATCTAGGCTCAAGGTTCTGTAATTGAGGTGCCAATTCTGATGTCTTTACCACTGGATTGCAGCTGAGAAATGCAAGGTCTTTTGCCAAAATCCCTTATTTTATGTTAAAATAAAAAGAAGTTGAAATTTTCAGTTGCATCTAAAGAATTCCGTGTTTTTAATTGTGTCACTTTCGGGGATATATATGAAATATGTCCCTGTATTTTTAAATATTTGTTGATAATTATTTGCATTTTTTCACCTTTTTGTTTTCAATTTTTTTTTTTCCTTTTTAAAACTTGTGTAATGAACTCTTATCAAAAGATAACATTTATATGTATATAATGTATTTTACTCTGCGGAAACATTTAAAAGGATGTAGTAGTCAAAAAGCAAATTTATTGGTTTCTTTTTTATAGATAAAAACTGGATTCTTGTTCGAAATCTTCATACACCCTGATTATAAAGAGCTTGTAAAAACAAAAAGGTTTGTTTTACAAAACACAAAAACATACCATAAATAATTTGTATTCTTGTGGGAGTACCAATATGTCTATTTTTAGGTAACAATCTTCAAGTGCTGCCAAGACAAATCAAGTCTGAAAATTGTTTTAAGTCCAGTTTATTTGTTCAGTTTACTGAAATTAATATAATTTCTTTTTATTTTAAAAGTAAATTGGACAGTTTTTTGTTTGTATTAATATTTTTAAATGCATGGGGGATTTTTTGTTCGGTTTGGACGAACTTATGTTTTATTTTAATCTTTGGAATGTGAAGATCTTTTTTTTTTCCATTTTTAGTTTCCATTTGTTCATTAGGGCTTAATTAGTGATTTATTTTAGGTTCTTTAAATTTTTTGATTAAGTTGATGTTATGTAGAAATGAATTCTGCTACATTTCCTTTCTGAGCCACTTAACAATAGAAGTAATTCTTGTAAGTTAATGTGGATACAAAAATGCAGTTTGGCAATAGAAAGTAAATGTAGTTTCAAGTATTATATAAATTTTACAATTTTTGGCAAGTTCTAAGCAGTTTGTGTAAGTGAACAAAGATTTTTCAGTTATGTATATGTATGTACCATTGTTTAAAAATTAATGATTTTTTAACATTAAATATTGTGTAGACTTAGAATTTTTATGTGACATATTTGCTTTTTGTCATTTTTTTTATATCTTAATGAATATATAATTTATTAATGAAGTTTTCATCAAAATAGGAAGCTACAGAGAAGTATAATGGAGCACATAACAATGACAAAGAAAATCGAAGGTAAGATGATAAAATATAATTTGGTGCATTTTTTCTTTAATTATTTTTATGAACTTTTTTTTTGTCCTTTTACATTCAAATTCTTATCCGTTTGTTCTGAGTGTATAATTTGGAAGGAAAAAATTAATTTATTGTGAATCTGAAACAATTAGTTCCACAGAGACTTCTGTAGCTTAGCTTAGTTTGTATTTTATAACTTTCTTTCTAATTGCATGTTTATTAAACTAATAAAAAATTAGAGTGAATTAAATTCTTTTGATATCAAATTAAGAAATTTGTAGATGTTTCTTGAAAGTATTTCATGCAAGTATAGTTCTGAAATCCTTCATTTTTCCTTTTGTATGAATTTTTCGTGAACGTTTTATGTGGTTTGATTCTTGCTTATTTTTTTAAACTAGATATATTTCATCTCACTGTGTTGAAGTAAATGATACTTATTATCAAAAAGGTTTGCATAAATGATATGCAGAATATGGTATATAGAAAAAGTTGAACTGCAAATGGTTAGTAATAGTTTGACTTCAACTAAAATTTTTCTATCCTTTTTGGTAATAAGGAGAGCATTTCTCAAGTCTTTCCCCCCCCCCATACTTAAACCTTTTTTGTATTCTTCTGGCATACTGCATATTATCCTTATGTGGAAAGTACAATATAATGTGCATTTCATTACCTTAAAGTTTCAGAGCAATGTGTGTATTGTCCAAGAACAGTTAGAATTTTGGGCTTAATGTGAAGTGAATGTGAAATTAACTGTTTAAGGAAATTGAGTTGCACAAGTTCAATTGTTGTAATTTTCTGCAAATGTAAATGCATAATCCATTAAAAAGCAACAGCCATATTTAGTGGATTGTAAAATTGATTACTGTAGTATTTTTTACTTTTAAACATTGGTCGATGTTATCCAAGAAGTCTGTCTAGTGAATTGACTTCTCTTCATTTCTCCACTCATCTGTAATGTGGCTGCGAAACATCAGTTCTCTCTTTTTGTGTTTGACAAGATATCTTTAGTTTTATGAACAAGTTCCTCTGTCAAATAATTTGATGCAATAGATCTGTAGCACTATCTTTTCACTTGCCAATGTAACCTTTACTATCCCTTTAGCTTTCCTAATTTTGTCTTTGCCATTTGGAGGCCTTCTTTAATGATTAAAGGCAGGATCCAGTATAAAATTCCTGAGTTATTTTAGTAGCTTTAAAATCCACTTCAGCCAACTTAATCAATTGCTCATTCTTGATGCTATTAGTTCTAGATAATTTTAAAATGTATTTTTTCATCTATGTTGTCAGATATTCACTTATGAGTTTTGTTTTAGTTTCAAACATGGACCTTCCTTTGAAGTTGAAGGTATTTGAGGATCAAATATGCTTTCATGTGTTTCATTACTGTCTATTTTTATAGACATTTCTTTTTGACCACAAACACATCTACATGCAGAATTTAAAAGTAGATTAAGTACTCATAAACATTTTTCATTGATTTTTTCTAGGAATTCTCTTATTAAAACGTTTTTATGTATCTCACTTGGTGTGTGTGTCATCAAATTTTTGATTGTTAAATTTGACCTACTTCTCATCAAGCTAGAGCTCTGGAACTTTGAGAATCGTTCTTACTCGCCTAACAATGCAATATATAGACATTTGCGACAAGTTTTATAAGTCTGTAAAACGGACCAGGGTAGCCACATTTGGCAAAATACTGCCAAATAATTCTTGATGCTGACGTGGTTGGGTTAAACTGCATTCCAACCATTTAATTTTCTGGATGAATTAATTTTAGTTCGTTTTAACGTTTTTATGTATTTCACTTGGTGTGTGTATCAGTGTGTCATCAAACATTCTATTGTTAATATAACCAACTTCCCATTAAGCTAGAGCTCTGAAATTTTGGGAACCGTTCTTACTTGCCTAACAATGCAATATTTAGATATATGCGACCAGTTTTAACAAATATTTAAATTTTTTTAATAAACTTTGCCACCATATAAAAACTTTGGTTTTATCTCGAATTATTTAAAATACTTTCATGAATTTGTCTAGGTATTATAATCATGAAAACTTTTAAGTTAATGGATTTTCCTTTGGGCATCAATGTTCCCTTCCTAGAACATGTAAATTTTTTTCTTAAGAGAAAAAAAGGTTATCATTCCCCCCCCAGAAAAAATTATGTTCTATTAACAAAAATATCGTATTAAATCATATCAGGTTTTATGAAAATATTTGTTGAATATCACTATGTATAAAGTAAAGGAAAGTCAATATTATGATAACCCTCCTTCACCAGTGCGGAAAAGTCAATTCTTATTTTCTTTTTATTATACAATAATGCAAACCAAACAATTTTTTTCAGAATTTTTAAGTTGATGTTCCATCAAAGGGAGCATTAGCATTTAAAAGGCTAATATCACTTATTTGGATGTGAAAAACTACTTGGAATTTTTTTCTATTTGAATATTAATAATGTGAATATGTAGCATGTTTTGTTATTTCAGAACCAGTAGCAGTGGCAAGAAAAAGAAACGTAGTCGCAGTAGGAGTCGAGGAAAGCGTAGCCGAAGTCGGGATCGTAGAAGTCGTAGCCGTGACAGAAGAAGCAGGAGTAGAGATCGCAGGAGAAGTCGTAGTCGTGGCAGACGTAGTAGAAGTCGAGACCGAAGGCGCAGAAGTTACAGTCGGGAGCGCAGAGAGCGCCGACGTACCAGGTTAGTAATCCTGAAAGAAAAATCTTTAAAAGAAAGCTGAAATTTTATGTAGCTCCTTTATTCACCTCCTAATATTCAGATTTTTACATCACAAAACTTACCACTGATAACAGAAGCTAGTAAAGGAAAGTGCTTTTATGTTGTCCTTAATTTGAAATATTATGACATCTTGTATAAATGGCTGCATTATTGTTAGAAATATATTTCTGCAGGAACTTGTTTCAAATTTTTGTTAAAATCCTAATTTTTTTTTTTTTGCCTTGTTTAGGAGCCGAAGTAGAGAGAGAAGAATTCGTGCTCGCAGTCGTGATAGACGATCAAGAACAAGATCTCCACGTAGGGATAGGAGAAGGCATAGGACTAGATCCAGAAGTCCTAGGTGTGTTTTTGTTCTAAAATTAAATGTAATTTAACTTGGGAAAAGTATGTTAGTGCCTTTTTCATTATGAATAAATGTGTTTCTGCAAAAATTTTGACACCTTCCAAGTTTTACAGCATGAAATTCAGCCGCCAGCATTATTTGTAATGCAAGTTAATAATGGTATACTAAAAGCACACAAAATTCCCACCTTCTTAAAAAAAACATTTTCAAAACCCTTCTATTAATTTGCTAAACATTCAAAATTTTAGTATTAAAAAAATTACTATTTTACTATACCAGAAGACCAAGAAATATACTTTTTGATTTTCCTGAAATACCTTGAAATAATTCTCCACCAAAATGAAATCAAGGGCCTAATATAATAGACTTGTCACCCTTCCACCTGCTGACCCATTTAGCATACAGTTTAAATACATGCTCTAAAATGCATTAAAAGCTACTGTCACTTCCAGGAAGGGAGACTGGTTTAGATTACTTGCAAGTTGCTTGCAACCCATCTCTCTGCCTTCTGAACTACTTTTTTATGAATGAAAATTAAAAAAAAATTATGATTTCCTTAAAATCTTTAATTTTGCTTAACATTTTAAATAATTGAAATCTGTTTAAAAAACATATAATCCCCTGATGTTTGAAAACTGCAATCAAAAATAGACTTTCACTAAGTTCTTTTTTCAAACTACCTGTAAATTGCTTAAAGATAACTAGCTTCATTCAGAATAAACAGTTCATATAACTTGCTAACCATCAAAAATATCTTTCTATTCAGACTTGCTTTGAACCTTGGACTCTGCTTATTAAAATGACCTCAACAACCAGTAACACTCAAGGACCCTTTCTTTAAAAAGTACCCTTAATTTATTCAAGAAACAAGATTTTGGATCATTTGTGATCTGTGGGTACTTATTGACAAGCTACCTTCAAGTTGGTTCTAATTTTTTGTAGTCCCAACATTTAGTAACATATTCAGAAGAAACTGGCCTGTATTGATTAATTCTGCAAATTGTATTTTTGACTAGCAAGTTTTTGAAAGTGCAGGTAAGAAGGTTGATAAAGAGCATAATATAATTTAGCTCACCAAAAGAGTAAGACTGAGGGAAGAGGATCATTTAAGCATTTTTTCCCCCATTTGGAATATCCAATTTCTATTTGCAAACAATTTATATGAATAAATAAAAGAGTTTGTATGACTGTTGCATAGCAGAGAAGTTACATAAACAGAAATATGGAATTTAGTACAAAGGGGGGGGGTACAGTCTGTTTTCTCTACTGTATGTTTTTTTTTTTACTGTATCTTTTAAATTAATACCTATAAAAATGTATAGAGATATGTATTGAAAAATAACTGAAAGATAATTGTTTTCACCTCCCCCCTTTTTTTGTTACATTTATATGCAACTTTCCTTTTAAGTGGTCATGTAGGAAGAGAAAGGCAACTTCTGGGAAAATCATTGTTTTATTTGCTGTAAAAAATGTTTACTTTGCTTAAAATCGTTAGTAATATTAATATTTTTGTACAGATAAATGTTAAATCCAGTTGAAATGAAATTTAAAAGGGTTTAATGATATGGGATTTTGAGTTTTTATAATTGCATTGCTTTGTGTTTGATTTAAGTTTTTATGATTTCTTTTTTAGGAAACGCTCTCCTCCAAGAAGTCCTCTAGGGTAATTAACTTCTATTTGAATAGTTTCATTTTTAAAATTAGTTTTTATTGAATGTTGTTGTAAATATTTTTCCTTTTCTCTAGATCCCACACACAATTCTTTGACAGTTTAAGAAATAAGTAAGTATGGGATTTATTAAATTTGGAACATTCCTCTATTCTTAATTTCAGAAATGTTGATAAATTTATGAAGTTTTGTTTTTGAGAATCTGTAACATGACTTATATTCTCCTGTTTATATTAAAGTACATATCTTATTTGCAAATTAGAGTGTATAATTGGTTATTTTTAAAATTCTTTCTAAATATCCAACCTTAAATTTTATTTTTAGGTTACCTGATGATGACATCAGCCCTGAAGACAGGGATTTGCGAACAATTTTCTGCATGCGCCTTTCACAGAAAGTGCGAGCTCGAGACCTTGAAGAGTTCTTTTCATCTGTTGGTCCTGTAAGATTCACAAATTCTAAATGTGCTGTTTTTCATATTTTTAAATGCTATATTTAAAAGAGTAAATTTAGCTTCATTTCCATTATCTTTTCGTAGGACGGTGTCTTCATGTCCTAACCTGTAGAAAAGCACAAACTCTTGTATTGTTAGTCCAAGATGTTATAATCTGCTATGTATTGTATATGTTTTTTGGCATGGTAATTTCCTTTTTTTACTAGTTCTCAATAAGGTTTAAGGGTCATTATTCCTAAGTGACTTGTTGAGAACCTAATATAATTTGGTTCATTTATATGTAGATTGAGTTAAATACAAAATTTATTGGCTGTAGATTTCATTGTACAAAAAAACAGAGGAAATCCTCTCTTTTAAGAACTTACAATTCTTATAGCAGTTGCAAAAAATAAGTAAAGCTATTAATTGCCCAAAGAAGATTAAATTAATATATTTGAGTTCTGAAAGAGATTGTAGCTGGAACTTCACTCTCCAAACTTGTTGTTGCATTATGTGGGTACTTGGAGATTGAATTTTCATTTAAATATGCAGCCACATGTTGATATACTGTATTGAGATCTTTTGGGGGAAGTAGGGATAAAAAAAATCAACATCACTAAGTCATTGACAATGACTCGAAGGTTACCAAGGCTCTTCTTGGTACAGAAAACTGATTTATATAATCTAGAAATATGTATTTAAATGTTAGTTGATTAAAAATAAAAGTTATTTGAAAACATTCATCTTGTACATATAAATATTAATTTTGCACATAATGGGCAAATTCTAATGAATTGGTGTGTGTATCTTGTTGGTATAAAATAAATTTTGTTGAATGTTTTGCATGTTACTGAATTTCTCAACATTATACGAAGCTCAAGTTTTTCTGTTTGATTAATGTTTATGCTGAAAAAGCAACTGCGCTTGAATGAGGTTTATTAAGTATATATGATTGTGTTAGAAAATGTTTTAAATTCTAGTATATCCTGTGATTGTTTTGTTCTTTTAATAATTAAATTAGTGGTACACTTCTAGGTTACCCTTGCAATCCTTTCGTATTTTTGACCATCCTTGTCAACTATTTTTAATTTTTTTTTTTTTTTTTGCTTCTAATGTCTAGATTGCAGTTCACCTTGTTTAGTGCAACATGGCCACATTTAGCTCTTGCGCCATTACTTGCACATTCAAAAACCTGATTGATAAGTGCATGGATAATTGAACTTAATTTAAAATACATATCTTATACCTTTCAATTTCTGAACATAACTGTATTATTGTTAATAGAATATTTCTTGAATAATTTGAGGAAATTTATTCAATACATTTCATTTTTGTGTTTCTAGACAGGAGAGTTGAATTTAAATGTCAGATCTTTTATATTAATTTTTCTCGGTTATTTTGTATTTTTAGGAATGGGAACCAATGTTAGTCGATAGGTATAAATGTTTTATTAAAGTATAAAGTTGAAGATTTTATACTGTTGATTGTTTGATAGCTCATTTAGCATTACTTTGCCTATTTTTTAAACTATTGTAATTTTTAAACTTTTGAAAAGAATTTTACTCGTTATTAAGTGAACTAATTTTATTATGCAGTTTCATGAAAAAAAATTAGTCATTATTTTTATTTAAGTCTTCCAACAATGAACTTATGCCAAATTTAAATAATCCTTTATTTTGAAATATAAAACAATGGAAGTAATTTCATATTGATCTGACCTTTTTTTGTTTGTTCTTGCAAATGTAATATATTTATAAACACTGTGTTATCGTTCTTTCTAAACAAACCATCCTCCATTATTCTTCAGTTAGAAATTAATATTAACCTTTTGACAGTTATGAGTGAACCCAGCTTGCATTCAAATGGTGCATAGCAATGCACACTGGCTAGTTCAGTTCGTCAGACGTTTGTATCGTATCGAATCATATTAAAACATGTAAGATAGAAGAGACTGGCCATCAAATGAAATTGGATTCATGAGGCATTTTCTTGGAAGAATTAGATGTTTTTATTGTACTATTTTACCGTAGAGCAGCAATGTGCTATTCTAAACATGAATACTGTCAAAACAGAAAGGTTCTCTTGTAAGTATTACAGTGAAACGATTGCAATATCATTTCAAAGAAATTCTGCAGTTCATTTGGTTTGATAGCAATTTGGTTTGTTCGATTAGTTGTAAATGGGACAAATTTGCCTCTTTAGGATGACAAAAATTGTGCAACTGGATGAACACATAATGTGATACTGTTAAATAAAGAATTTGATCCATAGGGGAAGATGTTCGCCACATTAATTGGTTTTGCATTTCGGTGACTTGCAGACACCTGTTTTCAAAAGGAACGTATATTGTTGATACAATGAGTCTAAATCTAAGTGAGCTACTGAAAATACAACTCTCAAAGGGAATCTTATCTAAAGTGCTATAAAACATTCTAAAAGCTTAATGTTTACTGGCTTAAAGAAAAAAGAATTCATCTGATGCACTGTGGATTGAAACATTAAGATAGCTGATAATCATGAAAATTTCCCAGGAAATAGAAAATTTTCTCCAAAAAATTGGCAATTTATTTGATAAGCAGATTGATTGATTGTACATGATGCAATCAGCTTCAAAAAGTCTGTTTACATTTTACAATGTTATAGATATTACAACAATAAATTCTCTAAGATCTTTGAACATTATTAAGGCAATAAGATTGTCACATTGTTTATCAAAGAAACCACCTGCATGCCTTCCTAGCTCTTTTAAAAATACAAATAATCGATGTTGGTATTTGTGATGCATGAATAAAGTTGTTAAATTTGTTTGGAAAATTTCACAATATCCTTGTATTAAATACTTTTGTTGCAAATAAAACCGCTATGAGAATTAAGTGTTCCAGATGAATACACTGTTCCATTTTTTCCTGAAAACAGATATTGTATTTTATACAATACAAAATTTTACTTGCTTTGTGTGCTATAAGTTTTTTGATATATTTTTCCTCTTTATAATGATATTTGCATTTAATTAAACATTTGCTCTAGATTTCTTTTTACAATCAAAATGACCCTTGGTGGTTGTTCTAGGTAGTTCAAAGTATTGGTCAATCAAGTGTTAATCATCCAATCTCATATGCTATATTGTTAAGTCGCAAAGTTCAATTCTTATGTTAGATCTTTTTCTTTTTATAAGTCATTTTTTGCAAGTAGCTGGTTCGATCTATTTTATTTTTCATGGCAAAATATATGTACTTTTAATTAACAAAATATCTGCAGGTTCGAGATGTGAAGATCATTATGGATAACAAAACAAGGCGATCCAAGGGCATTGCATATGTAGAATTTCAGAGTGTAGATTCTATTCCTCTGGTAAGTAGTTTTTCATCTACTTTGCAAAAATATTTACTTTTTCCATGAATGATATAAATATAAAACATCCATGAATTTGCTAATGCTAACTCGGCTCTGCTGTTGTGGGAGAATACTTTCCATATCTTACTCTTGTAACATAGATTTAAAGGACCACTTTTTATTTCCTCCCCCCTCTATAAAACTCATTCTTAACTAAAAGAATTTCAATATATATATATATATAGGTAACTCTTATATGATGTAATTTGAAGATTGGAGAAAGCCATTTTACGAGTATATATCTAAAACATAGTTTAAGGATCTATATTAACCTTTCAATGTTGCACACTTTTCATTTTAAGATAATGATGCATGCATTATATATTTACCAATGGCAGGTTTTTTTGGCTCTAAAAGGAATTAATTTATCTTGATAACAGACTTATTAAGTAACAAAAAATGAATCTAATTGTGAAAAAATGAAAGTTACCAATTTAAATATTTAATATTAATAGTATAGTAGATAAGCAAAGTTGTGAATTTCATTATAAAAATTTAAAATATCTATATTTATATTGTATAATATTTTAAATCCAAAATAGTTGTTAATAATTATAAAAAGCAAGTGTATAATCAAAGTAGTATACTTGTTGATCTATCATTGAATTGAAGGCAATTTGTCAAAAATATATTGCTCAACTTTTATTCATAACATGCCTTAAAGGACTACAGCAATGATGTAAAGGAAAGGTGTAAAAAATACTGATTGAACTCAACTAACTTCTTGGTCTATTTTATTTTTATTTAAAAAATATGTTGTAGAATTTCATTAAATATGATTTTTTTATGAGTGTTCTTGAGCTTTTGCAAACTACTAATATGTAGCAATTTAATGTTTTTTTTATATGCTATGCACTTTTAAATTCTATAAAAATTTAAAAAAATTTCATTTTTCACAGATTCTTTTAAAAAAATTATTGTAATTTCATGTTACAGGCATTGGCTTTGAATGACACTGAACTGATGGGTTATAAAATCCATGTTCAACTGTCTCAGGCTGAGAAGAATAGAGTTGCAGCAAGTACTAGTTCAATGGTGAAAGGAACACCGGGACCCATGAGACTCTATGTTGGTTCTCTGCACTTCAACATCACTGAAGATATGTTACGGGGTATTTTTGAACCATTTGGTAGAGTGAGTATAACTTTTGCCGTATTTCTTAAAAATAAATTGTTGTAATAATTCTGTTTATGAATATATGATGTAATGTTTTAATTGTGGAAGTTGTTATACCTAAGTATAGTTGAAATCATCAATCTTTGCTGGAATATATTTTCTAGTAATTGATAAAAAAATTTGCATGTTTTTGCTGTTAATTAGGACTAGGACTCAACAACTTATAAAACCTATTAACTTTCACTCAGATTTTGTTTTCATTGTGCTTGCTATTGTTAATTTGGACGTTGTATTTACCAGATTGAATTTTTTTACTAAAATTGTTTTGCCTAAAGGGCAGTTCTTCAGTATATGCTCTATGAAAATTTTGGACTTTTTAAGGGCATGTAAGCATATTTGACTGTTTAAATACTTTGATTAATGATAGTCAAATTTGAAGAATAGGATCATTGACTGTTTGTTCTGGAAGAGGAAGAAAACTTGTGCAACCTCTTCTATTGTTTAAGGAGACATATCTGATGGAAGATAACAAAAGTTTTGAACTTATAGGCTAGTAGTAGGACCTATTGTATGTCTTGTTCAGTTGTCAAGAAATTTATTCGGAATATCCTCAAGCATTATCAGTTCCAACTTCAACTTGATTTTCAGACTTAACACTGGTTTTTTCTTTAATTTTTATACTGGTTGGTTCATAATGGCCATTGTATATGCAAATGGCACTTTCATTTGGACAATTGAGTGAATATTCGTAACTAGTGAATTTGAAAATAAAAAAAATCTGCCTTTAATAGAATATTAGAGATTCCTTTGCATTCATCAAAAATGATGATGTGTGGGTTTTCAGAGTTATTTAATTTTGGCTCATTATACTTTTAGGAATTCATTATTAAAAGTCCAGTAACATGTTTGATTATCTGACAGTAATGTGCTGTATTGTTATAGAATAACATTGTTCCAGATCTGCAAGCACATCAATGCCTTGCATACACAATTTTTATTGCAAGCTGGAGCTCCTCCACACATTTCCATATCTTCAAAAATCATTTCACTAATTAGCGGATACTTGAGTAATCTGTAGCCTCCGTAATACCTAGTCTACATTCCTTGCAACTTTTGGCTTTGAGGAGGCATTTAAAATATCTGGCAAGTTGTGATAGTCGAACTTTACCTAATAATAAAGATAGCATTTCATGGCATGTTCACAGCAATTCCCTGAACACTGGAGTCCATTATGAAACATGCTATGTTACAATTCCAGATAGTAGCTATAGATGATTGCCATCATGTGGAACACATTTTGTTGTAATAAAATTTGTAAAATTGTAAGCTCAATGTATAATCCATTAAAATAGATGCTTGTTGGTTGGTGCACATTCGAACCATTTTTGCTTAAATTCCCATCCATTAGTAATTATGTATCCACTAAATTTCAAACTTTTTTAACAACAGTTTAGAAAATGTTGTTTAATTATGGACACCTTTTATATAGGACGTCAAGTGCTATAAGTTTACAATTAAAGTAAATAATTGATCAATGGAAATTTATGGGCTAGCATGTTCTTTTACTATTATGAAGGTATTGTGGCATTACTGTCCCCTCCCTCTAAAGTTGTAAGGCAAAGTTTTAAAAATTTTTAAAAAGCCATGTTTCTTATTGAGTTTAAATTGTACTGTTTTCTCTTAAATATCTTTAAATATTATGACATCTAAATTTATTCCAAATCTTTTTCAAATGTACATCCTGTGAGTGAAATTTAATGAGTGTAATTAACTGATGGTTCTCATCAAACATTTGTGCATATTAAGTGCCAGTGTACAATGGAAATCGGTAATGAAAGATTTTAAATTTTCAATTAAGATTTAATTTTGAATTATTTAATCAAGAGATATAAATCAAAATTTTTGGTGAAGTTCAACTGAATTGTGATATTTAAATCCAGTAAAAAACATTTTTTGGTTGACTGGTAGCATTTTTGCTGTGGATTGATTGGGCAAAACACACAGATCTCTTAAGTTTATTAAAAGGAAATCATACTTTCTCAGACAAAATCTTTCTATAGTTTTATTCAGGATATTTGTTCTTGCCATGCTACATTAGCAAGTAAGATTATGTATGTAAAAAGATGATATAGCATGTCTTAACATTTTGTTTTGTAATGGTTTTAATATTTTATAATAAGTTCATTTGAATTCTCTTTCAGATTGAACGAATTGAATTGATAAAGGACACAGAAACTGGTAGATCAAAAGGCTATGGCTTTATCAGTGTAAGTAGCTTTTGAAATTTCTGTACAGTTGGGAGTAATGCCTGTATCATGTATAGTGTTAAAATTTTGTGTGTGTTTTCTGCATGTTTTTATATGTCTTATTTTTTTCATAACGATTGATTATTTGTATTATTTCAAACAATATCCATTTCAGTTTTATGATTCTGAAGATGCTAAAAAAGCCCTCGAGCAGTTGAATGGTTTTGAATTGGCTGGCAGACCAATGAAAGTGGGACATGTAACTGAAAGAACAGATGTTGCTCAGGGATCCTTCTTGGACAGTGATGAACTTGATCGGACAGGCATAGACTTGGGTGCTACTGGACGTTTACAGCTTATGGCAAAGTTGGCTGAAGGTAAATCTCTTAAACTGTGTAATATGTTCTATTCATTGGGATCATATATATAATGCATTTAATTTTTAATAGGCAATAATGGAATTTTTTTTTTTTTTTTTTTTTTTGTCCATGCATTCATTCCAGGTTTTCATGAAAAATAGGAATAATTCATTCTTGTGGTTGTATTAACAAGAATTTATTGTCATTAGGTACTTGTGCTTTTTGTAATTTTAAATGGACGAAGGAATTATTCATAATAAATATTTAAAAAGAAAAGCTTGTGATTATGTTTTTATCTTGAAAAGGATTTGGTTGGCAATATATGAATCACAAGGAAAAGTGAGCGTTCTACACTTTATTTCAGATTTTATAATTAATCAACTGCATGATCTCCTGAGCTGTGTGCTAAGAAGCAAGTCCTTACTCATTAGATTCAAAGGCATATATTGGGAATTATCGTTTATGTATTTGTAGTGTTATAGTGACTCGGATGTGTTATTTGTGGTTCGCTCAATGCCTATTAAAATCAATTTTGCATGTAATGAACTTAACTTTTTGAATTTTAAGTAGGTAATATACTTGTCCCTCTAGTGAAGTTTCATCATTTCAAATATTTTTCTTCAGTTTTGAGATAAATTAGCTTGAGAAAGTTAATGAATTCTAAAGATATGTAAATGTGTTTGATTGTACTTATTATACATGCTTAAAAATCTATTTTAGCTAGCAATTATTTTTTTCAAACTTTGTTTCTGTGTGTATATTGAAAAACATGAGATGATGCAGAGGCAAATTAACATATTTTGCATTTAAAAATTGATAAGTGCCCTGATATTTTTTTAGTTTTGTAATTTGGAAGCATACTATACACATTGTCTCTTCATATCTTTTTTCAATTTTGCATAAGTTGCAAAATGCCCACCTAAAATGCGAGAGCTATTTGAATTCAATAGATGCCTAATCACAATCTTCCCTTGTTGACTATTTCCGACATTTGTTGTGCAAGTTTCATATGATACTGCAGAAGAGATGTTTTCTTTATCTAATATTAAAGATGTGTATTTAGCAATGCCTTTATCTAAAGGTCTAAAACTTAATTTTTACATATTTTATATACATATGTCTTATTTGTTGGATATTATTCATGTCCAATATCTGCTCCACCCATATTCTTGTTATATTCTAATAAGCTTCATTATGGCTTCCCCTATTTTGAATTCCCCCCTCCTAAATTTTAAGAGTTTGTATCCATGGAATAGTTATTAGTAATGAAACTTCCTTTTTCTGTTCTTTGAAACCAAATAGATACATTATTTTTAGAATGCATAGCTATTTAATCTGGTTTCATATTGTGGGAAGGAAAGGTCTTTGAGATTCCTTTATGAGTTTTTGTAACAGTGCCACACACATTGATTTTTTCTTCTTCCAGCTGCGCAGCCAGTGATGATGTAAAAAATATGACAAGGTATAAATTACATCCCTTGCCAAACCGATCACTTAAGAGAATCTTCACAAATATTTTGCCATATGAACTTTCTTTTACTGCATAGCTGTCTTTCTCGAAGTGAACAAAAAAGCTCCAAACATATATTATGTGTTTCAGAAAGTTTATATAACTTGAGTCCATTATATGCCCTTTTCAATGGTATGAATTGCTTGTGTTCTAACCTTTACCAGCATATTCTAAACTGAGACTCTTCAATGCTTGCTTTTTTTTTTTTTTTTTTGGTAAAAACACTTTTGAATGTATTTTAAAAACAGTTTCAGTTTATCTAACTTCTTAAGTGTTGCTGTTGGGCTTAAAATGTGAAAAATGGTAACAAGTTATTACAACAATTGATCAGTTGTATTCCAAGCCACTAATTTGTCAGAATGGGAATAATTCAATTTTGATTTGGATTATGAAATTGTACCTGGGTATGAAGAATCAACACTGGAATTTTTACTTATTGGCTCTAATAGCATTGCAGATTAATCAGTTTCAGATAGATATATATTTTCTCCCCGAATTTCTAACAGATCTTGACAATCATGTGGTCATAAATTTTAAAGAGCTGTAGAGATGTTTGTTTACTTTAGTGTTGTCTCAGTTTAAACCCCTCGTCTGCAAAGTGCCAAGGTAAAAAAAAAAAAATGTATAAATAACATCCTGTGACTTAGTGGAAATAGTATTCTATCTATATGATTGAAAATTAATTGAATTTAGTTCCATATCAGTGTATCAAATTCAATACACCCAGCTATCTACTCTAATTACTTGGAGAAAGGCAAAATAGTATATGAAGAATATTATGCATCATTATTGCATCAATTAAATGAAAAAATCTGGAAAAAACTGTCCTAATTTAAAAAAGTAAAAGATACTCTTCCTTCAGAACAATGCATGGTACACACCTGTGTAGTTTGGATGGCCAAAAATCATAAAATTAAAGTTAAAAATATTGAAACCTTCACCAGATTTAAAGTCCCCCAGTGATTTTTTTTTTAAATTTTCAAATTTAAACGATAAATCTACAGAAAATAATTTCTTCCATCTTTCTCTAAGAATTTATTAAATGTTGGAAAGGATAATGCAGGAAAATGAAACATGTTCTGGCTTTGGATGCATACTTGACTATAACTCAAGGTTCTAGTAAAGTTGAGCATAAGCAAATAAATATTCATTGCAATGGAACTGTAATGGTGTCTCAACATCCCCTCAGGAGCTTGCCTTATTGCAAGTATTAGCATCGCACACCAAAACACCTTGGTGATCTTTTCCTTTCTCATGCATTTTACGTGGCCATGAACTTCTGGCCAACTGTTTTTGTTGAATCATGTGTCCGAGCCTTGATGCCACTAAAGAGTCAGGGCTGATGCACATTAAATCTGGCATATCCTAAAGTCCTGATGGTGTGGAAGTTAGAAGAAGGGAGTTCCAGCTCAGATATCTTTGTCATTTGACTAAGGTTTAAAATTACGAGGTCCATCACCAATAACCCTCGTGTTGCTTCTGGTGTGATGTTAATAAAACCAACTAAATTCTATGAGGTTTACTGTCTTTGATAACATTGGTGACAAGCTACCAAAATATCCTGGTGACCCTTCTCAGTTTTCAACCTTTCTTCTAGTCAAGCATTTGCTCAAAACATATGGATCAGTTACATTATGGTTTGGCAAGGCATAGCCACATCTGGCTTTTGTGTCTTTAAATTCCCCCATCATTCAAAGTCGCACATGGATTTTCTCAGAGATTATCTGCTGTGATTAACATTTATTAACTCCCTTTTTGGAAAACCCTGTTTGAGATTTAATTATGTCTTGCGTAAAAGAATTTAATTTTTAACTCTGGTATTTCCTTTTAGTAGAGAAGGGAGAGGGGGGTGCCTGCTCAAATGTCATCCTTGTCACTTGACCGTGGTTCAAAATTACGAGGTCCTTCGCCGACTCCCCGCTTGTTGCTTCTAGTGCGAGGTTAATAAAAACTAAACTAAGCTTAAGTAGAGAAGGAACTCTGTAATATGACATATCTTTGATGTTCTAAAATTGTATGAAAGGAAGAAAACTTGGAGGAGGAATTAAGTTAAATCATTTCTTTTATGGCTAAATTTTAAATACATTATATTTTAATCGGTGAATATTATTTTTACAGTAAATACAATAGAGAAATGTATAATTGTATCATTTTTTTTTAATATTTGAATTCAGATTTATCAGTGAATGATTTTTTATTGCTGCAATTTAAAACTTTTCTTCAAATGAATTATTCATATTCTGTAGTTAAAAATTATTGAATATTTAAATTCTAATCTCTCGGGGGGGGGGGGTTATATAAAACTAATTTTTTAACTTATATAATAGTTAATATAGAAACAAGTCAATAGTACCATTGTTTTTATGTCATGAAACCCATTTTAATAAAGTCTCATCCAGTGTTAAAAGCTAATACAAAACTTTAAATTATAATAAATAAAATTTACAATTGAGGATGAAAATATGTTAAATATTTAAATTTTAACTATATGAATCCAGCTTCTGTTCCTCAAGAAAAAAAGATTTTTTTAAAAAATAAGTTTGCATTAAATTTTGTTCTAATATGGAGTAATATGTAAATGATATTAACAGATTAAAACTTTCAGAATATAAGAAGCTGAAGGGAAAAAAAAATAAGAACAAAAATAACTTAAGAAATATTTGATGTTCATGCAAAAAATTTATATTCTCCATTTGTTTTCCTCCCATAGGTACTGATTTGAATATCCCAGCTGCTGCAGTGTCTGCTCTCCAAATGTCTCAGGGTATGGTGACTCCTCAACAAACCATCACACCTCCCATTGCCACTCAGTGCTTTTTACTATCAAATATGTTTGATCCAGCAACGTGAGTAGCTTTTAATGTTTACAGAATGTTTAGTTCCTTTTATTGAATGCTTTTTCTGTTAACGTAAATGTATGAAATTCTGCATAAATTTATTTCTACATCTAAGATTAGATATAAATTTTTGTCAGTTTTCTAGTTTTAGCATGTATCTGTCCTGTAAGATGACCCCCAAGTTATTAGCAGCCTATGAATTTATTTCACAGCTCCTCATCTGAAACAAATTTTATTTTCTTGCATTTGGCAACACTGCCTAAAACATGAGCTGAATCACAGCACATGCATCTCTAACAAATCCTGCAAAAAGTGTAGAATTTTTAATGCTATGTATGACACTGAGGACTATTTGTAATACTGATGACAAAGTACTTAGGCGAGTGATTTGTTTTAATTTGTATAAATTTTAGTCTTTATTCTGTGTTCTGTAAGACCCTGAATTTTTGAAGCCCGTTTTTATGATTCAACTATCTTATGTGTGGAAATATACAGTAAATTATAAAAGCTTTGTGTTAATGGGTGATTGTGAAATTTTTAAGTTAATTGTTTTTATATTTAAATTGTGTGAATGGTTAGAAGCAAGTAAAGATTAATCTTGAGGAAAAAGTAAGAGAAGAAACTTAATAGAGTTTGTATTTTTTTTCTTTTTTTCCTTTCACCTTTCAGTGAGACCAACCCAAGCTGGGATGAAGAAATCCGAAATGACGTTATTGAGGAATGCAAAAAACATGGGGGTGCCATGCATGTGTTTGTAGACAAGATGTCGCCACAGGGAAATGTGTATGTGAAATGTCCCACCATTGCTGCTGCTGTAGCCTCAGTCACTGCTCTACATGGAAGATGGTTTGCTGGTAAATTGGGTTTTTGTTTTCCATCCTTTCTCCTTCACAGGAACAAAAGTCATTCCCTTAAATACATTGAAATTTGAAGAAAACCTAAAGATTTAATTTTAATTTATGTCAATAAAATATTGAATTAAAGATATACCTAAAATCTTTGAAAATTTATGTTATATATTTTTAAATGTTAAGTGACAAAATATAGATGTAATATGTAAATTTATTTTTAGAGTATGAGAGTAAACATAAGCAATCTGTGCTTTTATCACTCAGCCTAGTTCATAACTTTGTTATGAACAATTTGGCAGCAGCAAATATCCACCTTTTATAATATTTGAATGATTTACTGTTGAGTCGTATAACAGCAGTTGTTACTTCACCATCTTGATCTTGATCTCTTGCTAGTTGAACGTCTCAGAGTGAATCACTTTTTTGAATTTCTTGTCCAACATTAAAAATTTATCTTAAGTTTCTGTGCTCTCTTCTGAGTGTGAAGTGTTGGATGGTGATTTGCTTTCCTTGCTGTATGAAGCCTTCTCGAAATTATTTTAGTTTGTTTTAGAGGTTTTATTTGGTAAATGTTAAAGATAAACATTAATTACAGCATCATCCTACATACTCCTAAAATTCAGGTGTTACATTAATCCTATTAAACTAATAACATTGAATCTCTCACATTGAATTTTTTTAACATCTTAAACTAATAACATTGAATTTTTTTAGACCAGAGAACTAACAATTCATAATTGTAAATTCATACAAATTCTCCTAGGACAGTTAGCGAAGTTTCATTTTACCAGCATTTGTTTTGTCAAATTTTCACGAGCTTCAAACAAGCTACAATTGCAGTTAGAGTTTCAATGACATCAGTGCCAACATTTGTTCTTTAATGCTTTTAAAATTGCTGATTTTATCTTTAAAAATGTATCTAACTATTCCAATGTGTTTTCACAGCCAAACTCTGCTTTAACATAATTTTGTAAAATATCATTATTTAAAAAAAAATTTCTGAAAATTTTTACAATAACCTTTATCTTTTCTATAATTTAATTTATATTAATCTTATATTTTCTGCATAAATATGAAACATAGCATCTGTTGTTAAAGCACTTTCAAATCCTGTATCTAATGCTTTGTCTAAGTCTTCAATTAGCTCCTTACTTTCATAAATATATTCTGCATGTGATATATTTTCAATGTCAATTGTGCCTTTTTTGAAATCCACTGATTTCTTTTAAAGGATAATATATTAGGGTAGTCTGAAAATTTTCCAACCTTATTATGGAGATGGTAATGTCAGTAAAAGCTAGGGAATATAGTTATGCATCTTTTGAAAGACATGTGTGAAAATTTCAGCTATTTTGGACATGCAATTGTTATTTAACAATCATTTGAGTGAGTCTATGAATTTTTGTAAGGCAATAACACCAATGCAAATCAAAGATTAGTTGGATGCTGTGTATTGGGACTCTGCTTGCACCATCATTTACCTCTGTGAAATTTTGTGCATCTGATTTTAAATGTGGTTATTGGGAGACAATGATTGTTTGGACATCCAAGAACTGCAACTGTGGACGATATCACCTCTAAAGTTCACCAAATGGACGTAGATGACTGTTGAATTAGAGCGAAGGAGATAGCAGAGGCTATGAATATGTTCAAAGTACATGTTTGTCACATATTGAATCAAGATCTAATCACGAGAAAGCCGTCTGTTTGTTGGGTGCTGCGTTTGCTCGTTAGACCAAAAACCTGTTAGAATGAACATTTCCAATGTTCTGTTGGTGCAGTTAAGGTGTAATAAATTAGGAATTTTGATGCTGATAAATTACTGTAGATGAGACTTGGATATACCATTATACGCCTGGAACAAAATTACAGCCAGTAATTTACAGTGGACTGTAAAAATTGGAATCGGTTTTTTTTTTTTAAAAAAAAAAAGGAAAAACTGTTTTTTTGTTTGGGAAAGTAATGGCGACTTTTTTTTGAGGTAATTATAGAGTTATCTTAATTGATTATCTTCAAACAGGAAAAACCATTGCTGGAGCATACTATGCATCATTACTTAATAATTTGCAGCCAGAAATTGTGGGAAAATGGCCATATTTGTGTGTGTGTATGTGGGGGGGGGGGTTCTGTTTCACCAAGACAATGCGACATCTCACACATCAGCAGTTGCCATGGTGAAAATCCATGCATTATGGTTTGAACTGTGTGTCCACCCTCTTTACTCGCCATATCTAGTCCCAAGTGACTTCCTTTTGTTCCCTAATCTAAAAATTACTCTAGGAGAATAGAGTTTTTTGTTAAATGAGGAAGCCATCCCCTTCATTAACAATTATTTTGCTGAGAAAGACTTACAATTTGAATGTGTCAGACAGGAGAGATGTAGAGAAATAAGCAAATTTAAAGAAAATGTCTTGTATCTTTGTTAGGTTGGAAACTTTCCAGACCACCCTCGTACTACGTCAAATATATGGTGTATGCATATTTTAGATTATACATCTGTATAAAAATGATTTTGTGTGTTAGAAATAACTATTTCATAACAAATAAGTTTTTTCATCAGTGCCCAAAATTATATTTTGCTGAAGGGCCAAAAATTCACTGTTCAACCATTCTGATTATAGGAGGGTATTAAAGTAGCAAGTTACTGTGATGTACTTGGAGCAAAAATTGTTTCAGCAGATTTTTTTTTAGAAAATTAGCATTCATTTTAATAATATATATCTATAGTTTATTCAACTTTTCCATTCTTGCATGGAGATATCCTTGTCAGTTGTGTATTTTAAAATTTTATTTCTTAATGCCCAATACGATTCTTAATTATTTACTGGTCTATTTTTGTGTTTGTTTTAATTTGTGATTTTTCTGTTTCCAGGTCGAATGATCACTGCTGCTTATGTACCTGTTGTTAACTATCACAGCCTTTTTCCAGATTCCATAGTTGCTCCCATTTTGGATTGAGCCTGTATATTCATTCACTGGACTATTTTTCTATGAAATTCCTTTTTTTAAACCACTGACTCAAATAAGTGGTTTACTTTGTAAGAAACGATCATCTAATGGCCTTAGCATTTGGGCATTTTTCACCCAAAACTTCCTGATATAATCAACATTGCCTTGCACAAATTTATTGATTTAGAATCCAACTGACTAGTTGGGTGAAAGAAAAGAAAGATATGAATTCTAATGTATCTGTAAAATATATTCATTATCAAATTAGATTGATCCTTTAACTACTATAAAATAGCAGGTTCAGTTTTTTTACTGTTTGTCATACTAGACAAAATTAAGACTTGCCATTTCTTTTAATAAGTGTTCAAGTACTGTTTTTAAAATACCTATCATAATTCCTAGAACTGTAAATAAAACTCCCTGTCCATTTTTATGTGTTCAGGATATCTAGCAGTGTCTTAAGTATCTGTTACCTATATTTTGTTGCTAATTAATATATTTGTTTCAAGTAAAGTTAAAAATATCAAAAGTAATATGTGTTTATATTATATAAAATTATGTTAATGCATTCAAATAGTCATTTCTTTTCTCATTCAAGAGACAGATTAAAGTCCAATATCTTGTGAATAGTATTGTCGACAAAAGGTGCCCAAGTGATAAGGTCATCAAACTCAAGGACTGAAGGAAATACATTAGTGTAAAGAATTCAGTTTCATTTTTGTACATAAAACTGATTTTGCAGATAAAATGCAGTCAGCATTACTGCGAATGACTTGTTTTTTCATTTTTTGAAATGCTTCATTTTATACTCGGATTTCAATTTCATTGTTCATGGAAGAAATTGTATTTATATTGTACTTCATTAGCACTTATAAAATTAAACATCGAATTTTTATAATATCTTTGTCTTGCATTTTTAAGAGGTATTTATAAATGAAGAATAATTAGTTTAACAGAAAATCAAAATGACAAATAATGCAATTTTTTCCGTATGAAATTAGATTTAGCATATCCCCATTGAATCATCTCATGAGATCTCGAATTTGTTGTTTAAAAAATACTTTCTATTTTAAACTTATCTTGTTTGCTGACTTGATTTTAGAATAATACAGCTTATGTAAAAAAAAAAAATACTGTTATTCATAATTATGACTAATAGTGAAATTTGAAGAGAACATGTTATTCATCAGTAGATCTTGTGCATAATTTTGAAAAGCAGAAAATTGAATTGTTTTAATAGATTTTAATCACAATTGAAGAGAATTATATTAATGTTGCCTAAAAAGATCAAAAGTCACACACAAGGATCCTTATACTGGTTTACAACTGTATATCTTTACATTCAGAGGTTCAAGAATTTGAATTTAAATACTTAAGCTGAACTGTTGTGGTTAATTACATAAAACCTTTGATTGTAGAGATTTTAAAGATTTTTTTAGGAATATCTAAAGATTGACTTATTACAACTTATTATTTTATTAACTAATTTTATTGCTTTATATTTTTCTGATTGAAAACAGTTTGTGTTACAGATCTTTTCCAGTTAAATTTTTTTTAGAAAACTGAATTTTATTTCATCAGATATTTGAAATACTTGTTCAATGTAAAGAGATTTATTAAATCCCTGATACTTAATTATATTTTCATTAATGTTTACAATATGTCTTTAAAAATATCTGTTACTACCCACCAAATAGGTCAGTATATACTTACAGGATTAAGTGTAAGATGAAGGGAAAGGTTTTCAGTGAAATTTATTGAAGACATCATTTCAATCAGAGAAAAATAAAGTCCACTGTCAATACTGAATATCATTTCAATTTATTTAAAAATTGTGCTGTATTTCTTTCAATACTTTGATTTCCGAAATATTTTGTCAAGTGGGGAGGAGCAAGGTGTGTCTAATTAGCCCTCTAAGCCACTCCTGCAATACCCTAGTGATCCTTCTCTATTTTCGACCCTCCTTGTTGACCAATTTATCTTTTAAAAAAAATTTTTTTTCACAGTCCAGACCACAATTACGTCTTGTTTGGTACAGCATGACCACATCATGCACCCATAAACTTTATTTTCACTCACTCTGCTTTCAACCCTCTTTCTTGTCGATCAATATCTATTTAATGTTTATTGGAGTTTTATGGCCACATCTGGCTCTTGCACCAATGAACATCTCTATCACTAGCCCTCTAAGTGTGTACACATGTAATCCCGATAAAATCTGAAACTTAAAAAAGAACGACCTTTTGTTTGAAATACTTCAAAAAGCGACCAAACATATAATTTCATTATGGCCATGAACTCGCCAAAAATGTTTCTAACATAATTTTTCTCCTTCATTGGGTTACATCAAATTCGTTTTACACATTTTTTCCAATCTCTCCCCCCCCCCCCTCCTTTAAAGATTTAACATCTTGATAGTTGGTGAGTGTTGTGGTGACACAATGAATGTTTAACAGGAAATTTTGTGGTTCTTTGAGGAACCACAAAATCCTCTGAGGTTTCCTCTCCTTTGAGGTTTCCTCTTTCCCTCAAGATTGAGGCTTTCTCCATTGAGACATTCATTCAAAAGGGTGAGGATAGTAATGTCTTTAATCGCCATGAATAAGTGCATTAGATATCAGTCTGTATGTCTGATTGGTTTGAGATTTTATTGGGTTTGAATTAAATACATTCTTGGATGTAGTTTTTGCGATGTATCCATTTATTTAAAGGAACCTAAAAGCAATTTTAAAGAAGAAAATAGATTACAAACTTATATACTCACTTCAGATTTAATAATAATTTGAAGTCTTAACAAATTGGAGTGGGGGAGAGGAATCCACTATTTTATTTATTTGGAAAAATTACTTTTTCTGTGTCTTTTACTTGTAGCTTTAACTCACATTTTTTTTCATCACCTTAAAATTATCAAATGGAATTAAGTTTCTGTAAAATATTAATCTCTGAAAACATTGCTAAACAAATATTCATAAAATATCTGCTTGATTTAAAAAAATGATATGAAAACAACGAATATATGTATTTTTTTCTTAATTTAATTAATACTTTCAGGTTTTTAAAAGGATTATTTCATTATAAGGTATAAAAAAAAAAACCTCCCAGACACTTCAAAATTAAAAGTGCTTTAAACTCTTCAACTTATTACAGATAGTAACTTTTTAGGTTTTTTTTTTTCATAATTTCAAAGTCCAAGTATTTAGGACAGTTTGCATACAATCACTAATTTTGTATTAAGATACTGAAATATATCTAAATTTTATACGACTGAACTTCAGTTTATTTAAAGTAGATAAATGAGAGTTTTTCTGCCAGTTCATATTTTTTAAACTTGAATATTTGAATAACTAAATGCATCTGTACACCTTCATATTTGTTTATATGCATGTCAATTGTAAATTTGTCCAGATACTTTTGATTGCTAATATGAAGATTTGAATTTTTTAAAGAAAATGTATCCATATGTGTAAAATTCCCCATCATTTATCTTCTGTTAGAAGATAACTGTTGTATAAATAATTAAAATCCAGACATTTTTCTTAATCTTAGCAATATGTAACCAAGAATTTTATATTGGCTGACTTGAATATCTGTATTTGAAGTTATGAAAAAAATATTCTCAATGCGATGTTATTAAACTTCCACATCATCCTTTACTCTCTTTAAGATGCCCAATAATCTTTTAACTATTTAATTTCTGATCCAATCACTCCTATGTGCATGTAAAAAATAACTTCTAGCTTTATTCAATTATTTTTGTTGCTTTCTTCCAGTCTCCTAGACTTGCCTAGAAGTTTAGGAGACAACTCTTTAAGTAGATACAAAACTGTTCCTAGTTGAAATAAATATGCATTATTGGTGATTCATTTAAACAGGATTGAAACACTTCACTGTTAATAATTGATATTCATATTATTTTGTATGAGAAAAAGGTTTTATTCATTACACTTTTTTTATATAAGTGATGTAATAGATTACTTTCGGTAGTTTAGTGAAACTTGCAATTGCACCATTTAAAAGTTCGACATTAATGAGAAATAACTAATTTTTAATTTCTTTATGTTATGCTAACAGAGGAGGGCAAGAAGATTTTTTTGTAAGTTTTTCAGTTCAAAATCGAGAATGCATTCATTGTCGATTGATTTTTATTAATGTTGCACTGAGAAGCAATACAA
This sequence comes from Nephila pilipes, assembly GCA_019974015.1. Lineage (NCBI taxonomy): Eukaryota > Metazoa > Arthropoda > Arachnida > Araneae > Nephilidae > Nephila > Nephila pilipes. Next base: position 55,803 of record BMAW01038780.1, read on the forward strand.
GGTCTATGGTTGGTGGACCTTGTATCTCCAAAATTCCACATCACGTCTTGGAAGAACTTTAAGCCTCGACGAATTTAACGTGCATTAGCTCCGGCAACATGGCACGTCTTTAATCTCATCTGGGCTTGAACCCACAACTTGGTTAAAACCTCAGGCCCACTAGGCTACCGTGGCCACAGATTAGTTGTCAAGCGTTACGATTTATAGTTAAACACTAGTCCAATGTTTCATTTAAAACTTGTTTACCTAAGACGGTTAGTGTACTACACCATTCATAATAAAAATATTTTTTTATAATAAAATATCACATTACATTAGAAAAAAAGAGTTTGTTCATCCAGCCAATATTGAATCTTATAATGGGCATAATTTTCTTTAAATCTCTGTAATTAAACCAGACTATCCATTAATCTTAATAACTTAAAGGCAAAAATACATATATAGGTTCATGCAGTTCATAAAATATTAATAAACATGGAGATGATAAACAGCCCAAAACTGATAAAAAAAATTACATTAATTTAAATTAAAAAGTCTTAAATAGTTAAAATATATTTATATTTTACTGCAAGTCGTGTACCATTACACAGCTTTGGTTGGTTGATATTTCTCAGCATGTGGGTGGGTGAGTGAGTGACTGAAGTTTTATGGTGCAAGAGACAAGGTAGGCTATGTTGTGTCAAACATTTGTTTAAATAAATTAAAATACATAATTTTTTAAACAGGTAACACACAGAAAGTAGTAATACAAGTCAAAAATTCAAATTTGGTGTAAAAGGCCTATTTGTTTTTAAAAAGCAAAATAATTAAGTTGGGGGGGGGGTTCTCCCACCAAGTCAGGTTTAAAACTGATGATTGAAGAAAAATACGACAATGATGATTAAAAACAGGAAACATACTTAAAATGGGATGGATCGTGTAAGGGACATGGCAGGAAGGACACTCAGGACCCCAAGTAAGAGATGTCTATGGGTAAATCGAGTGTGTCCAATGCGAAGGTGGGTCAATCTGACTCTGCGGCATGTGGGATGGCATTCTTTCAGAACATTTAAAGATTCAGTGAAATGCATTGGCAAATTACAAAAATATATAAGAAATAATCATAAGCAAAAATTATATAAATGCAAATCATAATAAATTAAATACATATATATAAATAGGTTCATGTAGTTCATAAAATAGCAAACCAAAATAAATGCATATCACAAAAATATGTAAGAAACAATCATATGCAAAAATACATAAATAGGTTCATGCATTTCATAAAATAGTGAAAAACGTAGAAATGATAAATAGCCCAAAACTGATAAAAAATTACTTTAATTTAAATAATTTAAAAAAAAAAGTCTTAAATGTTGGCCTTTGATAATAATGCCACAAGCAGAGTAAGACAAACTATAATATTTAAAAATATAAATTTATTTACATCATTATTTAAAATACTAATTAATATTTTTTAAGCCGAAGGCTACAGAATCATAGCGATGGTCTCATCGATCACAGCCAAGGTCTCATCCACCATCAAAGATCACAATGTATCATCTAAGATCTCATTCAGCACCACTTCGTACATCTCCATTATATATCTCTCCGGAATCTGCATTCGACAGTTAAGAATCAACATCCAATGAAAAATAACTTTATACGACGTAACTGAAAAATACCGTCCAATGCAAATTCCCGATTCCATTGCCAGATGCGTGGGATGACGGCATATCGGCAACACGTAATTCCAAAGCATTACCAGTAGAGATTACCGCGATATGACAACAATTGGCCCGCCTCCCACACATCTGGGCGATGTTACAAAAATCAAACTACTTTCTAGTGCTTGTATATCAAATCTAAAAATATACAAAGATTCATATTTATATATACACAAAAAATAATTTGATATACCTTATATCTTTAGACATAATATTGAATTATTGCCTAAATTCAATTAAATGGTTTGACATTAAAAGTTCCAAATCCCTGTCCATTAACATAAAGATTATTTCTAATAACAATGGACTCAATACTTCAAACTTTCTAACTATTAATTGGGAATTAATTTTTATCTCTAAAGAGTATTTTCCGCTTAAACTCCGTAAAGTTGTCTTAGTTGGGGATTTCGTGAATAGATCAGCAAAATAGATTGAATTCAAAACTTTCGTTTGAAAAATTCCTTACATTCCTCGACAAGCAATGTATTCCGCCTCCATAGTGGATAAAGAGACACTACGTTGTTTCGATGTCCGCCAAGAAATAACACCCTGATCACAAAAAATTATATACCCCCCCCCTCCAACTGAAACATGGTCATCTCTATTATTTGCATATTTTACGTCACTAAAACAATTTATTGATTAGGGGAATTAGATGCTTCGTGGAATGAATCTAGAATTTTTACGTCTTTAAATTTTAATTGTCAATTATTTTAAAAAAACTTATTCTATTTCTTGTTTCACAATGCTGGTAAATGAATTTTTACCACTAAAATTAAAAAATTCTGGGTCATAAGGGATTTTATTTGCCTCACAGTAAGTCTTAGCTTCATTTCTATTGTAGATCTCAAACGCATGCTCGTTCCTACTATACTATATATCCGTTCTTGATCCATCTGGTTGAGGTACTATTTTCCGAAACCAATTGATTTCTGACTTGGAGGGAATGGTTGGATCTGAATTGCTTTGATCAGAAATTTCCGGTTCCTTATCAATTAATTTAACATCATTGGTTATTTCTACGATCGGTTTTTCTATTTCTAAATCAGATTCGGTTTTTTCATCATAACCATCTAATAGTATCAAATTTTTCCTTAAATTTTCTTCCCTACCATTTAAATTATTTTCATAGATTTTTATATTTATGGTTTCAATAACTTTATTCTTTTCCGGAATTAAAACGCGATATCCTCTGCTACGAAGAGCATACCCTAATAATATTCCCTTTTCAGCACGCATATCTAGCTTTCTACGCTGTTGCTTTGGAATCCCTATAAAAATTGTTGATCCAAAAGTTCTTAAATGCCGTATGGTTGGAACCCTTCCACCATACAATTCAAACGGTTTTTTTTTTTTTTTTTTTCCGAATGCTTATGCGTTACTCGATTCCAAACGTATGTGAAGCATAGTACTGCCTCACCCAAATTTTCCTCTTCTAATTTCGAATCCCTAAGCATAGTTCGTACTGCATCCATTGCTGTTAAATTAAAGCGTTCAGCAACTCCATTCTGTTTGGGAGTATATTACACGTTTGTTCTTTCATGTTTGATACCTTTATATTCTAAAAATCTCCTAGACAGAATTCCATCCCGTTATCAATACGAATATTAATGATTTTGTTACCGGTAAATCTTTCGGCTCTATTTTTAGATTTTATAAAACTACTGAAAAGTTCCGATTTTTCCCTCAATAAATATAATTACATAAACTTTTCTAGAAAAATCATCTATGATAGTTAAAAAATATCTATTACCGCCTCTCGATGTAGTTTGGATCGGAACCGCTACATCCAGATGTAAAAGTTCTAAAGGTTTCCGTGATCTAATCTTTCCTATTGGTTTAAACGAACCCCTTTTTCCTTTTCCAATTAAACAAGGCTCGCAGTTTAATTATTGGTCTTTCAATAGGGGTAATCCTCTAACATTCTTTACAGTCTTCAAAATATAATCCTTATTAATATAACAATAAGGTTTATGCCATAACTCAAGACTGTTCTCCGAAGCGATTTGATTTATTTCTTCCTGCTTATAATTACGCTTTTTACCCATCTTCGGATAATCAGGAAATACATAATAAAGACCGTTATTTCGTTTGGCCGAAAACAGCTTTCTAGCTTCTTTGGAAAAAATGTCAATTCACCCATTCTTCCCTACGAAATAGGATCCACTCGCCTCAATGCGGTGGCCCGCCATCAAATTATGTCGAAGCCTGGGTGAATACAAAACATCGGTAAGAGTAACCGTTTGAGTCCTTCCTTGATTTTTACAGTTAAAAGTTATATTCCCTTTGCCGAGAACTTCACATGTCATCCCATTAATAGCAGCTTTCATTTCTACCCCAGAAGTCTGTTGAAATGTTGTAAGCAGATCACGATTATTACAAAAATGAGAACTAGCAGCAGTATCAAATACCCACGCAGTATTATCAGTATTTGTCCTCAAACTAGCTTCTGCCAAAAAACTAACATTAGGGTTACTTTTTCCCTTAGCCTGATTCCTAATCTTAATCCTACAGTTTCTAGCAAAATGGCCCATTTTCCCACAATTAAAACACTTTACATTTCGTTTATTATTAGGTTTTTCTGGCTGATTATTTAAATTCCCCTTTTTCTGACCATGTTGCTTATCTTTACTTTTAATAAAATTAGGTTTCACTCAAATACCTTCCATAACATATTCAACATCGCTACTTACATTATCATGTTTACAAAACAATTTTAGGCGAGCTTCCTCCGATAACTGTTCATTTAAAACATTTTCAAATGTGAACTTGGAGTCCTCAAAACGATAAATCAACTGTACAATATTTTTGAAGTCCTCGAATAGGGGTCTAATCAATTGAAACGGCTGAAGCCACTCTGATATTGGTCGACCGGCATCGGACAGCTGCTGTATGATAATCCTTAATCTCGCACCATATAGATTGATTTCCTCTCCGGGCTTGAGGAGGCAACTAAAAAACGTATCAGTTAGCTCCACAATTCTGGCTCTTAAACTTGGTTGAAAGTGGTTCTCTAATTTTCCCCAAGCAGCCCTAGGGTCTTCTTTACCTCCTTCCTTCCCATCCTTCTCTAGGGTAAGTAATGGATGGAACTCTTTCCCGACATTCAGGTAGATGAGGGAGTAAGCTCGTATCTTCTTTGTTGTACATTCTAAATCTTCCTTGACTTCTTTCTTAGCGGGGGCATTGGCATCGCTTGACTTGTGCTGGACGATCGGAATAACAACAAACTGCCAGAGATCCTTCTCCATCAATAATACTTTCATATCTTCTCTCCAACTGGCATAATTGGATGCGTTTAAGGCATCGATGCGGTACGTCAGCAAAGCCATAATAGGTTCATGTGATCGTGATTAATATCGGACTTTACTCTGCTATATTGTTGCTTCATTATTTTAAAAAGAATTCAAGCCCAGGCACACGAATCCTGGGCCCATAACCATTTGTTGTCCTTACCTGAGTTGGCCTTTGATAAATAATGCCACAAGCAGAGTAAGACAAACTCTAACATTTTAAAATCCAATTTTATTTACACGATATGTACATAACTAATTAATAACACTCTTTAAGCCGAAGGCTTCAGAATCATAGCGATGGTCTCATCTATCACAGCCAAGGTCTCATCCACCATCTAAGATCACAATCTACCATCTAAGATCTCATCCAACCATCTAAGATCTCATCCAACCATCTAAGATCTCATCCAACCATCTAAGATCTCATTCAGCACCACTTCGTACATCTCCATTATATATATCTTTCTGGAATCTGCACTCGACACCGTCAACTCGACAGTTAAGAATCAACATCCAATGAAAAATAACTTTATATGACGTAACTGAAAAATACCGTCGAATGCAAATTCCCGATTCCATTGCCAGATGCGTGGGATGACGTCATATCGGCAACACGTAATTCCAAAGCATTACCAGTTGAGATTACTGCAATATGACAACATTAAACAGTTAAAATATACACAAATTTGAAATGGCTCTACCCTGGGGTCCTTGAGGGCAAAAGGTTAATTTTACAATGCTTCAGGGTACACAACATTTTTTTTTTTTTTTTTTTTTCATTTTCAGTGTAGATATATAGATTGTCTGGTTTGTCTACTCTGGAACATGCAACATATAATTGTCCATGAGAGAAGCAATCTACCTCGAAATCTAAGTGGCACAATTTAAAGATTACCATTGAGCTTTATTGATAGTGATTGCAAATGCCAATCGAATTGGGAATTGCAATATCTTAAACTGAAATTGCATATCAGTTGGTATCATAGGAATGCGAGGAATGATGACATCTTCACCATTGAAAGGTCTTGTCAAAATTGTTGCCTCAATGACGTTGCTCATTAATTTTTTTACTGCAAGCCGCGTATCATTACACAGCTTTTGCTGATTGATATTTCGCAACATGATAATTGGCACACCAATTTTTAACTGCAGTTAATTTGCGGCATTCCTGGCAGATCAAGTGAATTCGAAAATTTTATAGGGTTCATCTACTTCCACTACATCTACTTTTATAGGGTTCACTGCTTCATCTACTTCCACAACAGTGTCAACAGACTTACAGAAGACTGTCTCATTTTGAATGCGAGACTGAATGATGTTGCTAAGCTGGTAGACGTCTTTGTTCTTGGCAGCAAGAATAGTACGTTCACTTAGCCAATTGGGATTCTCAAAATTGGTTTGAATGTCAGGAAATACTCTTTCAACCAATTCTCTTTTGGATGTCACAAAATTGCAGAAGTTATGAGGCAATGAAATTTTCCCTGAGGTCAAATCTACTGGCACCTTTCCGTCTCCAATATCCAACAATTGATTTGAGAAAATTTCAGCTGATCGATCATTTTGCAACTGGACACGCATATTTGTAGTTAATTTCAAGGTCTTCACATGTCACCACACAGAAGAGTGTTTCAAAGAAGCATTTATTTCATCTGCTGGTGTTGATAGAAGAATTTACAGGTAAAGTTTGCCTGAAATCTCCTGCAAGCAATATTAACGCGTTTCAATACGGTCTAGTGTTTCCACGCAAATCTTGTAATGATCTATCAAGAGCTTCAAGCGATTATTTGTGTGCCATTGGGCATTTATCCCAAACAATAAGTTTGCATTTCTGCAATACTTTTCCCATGCCTGATGCTCTGGAAATATTGCATGTGGGAGTTTCAATGATTTGAATGTTCAATGACAGTTTCAAAGCGGAATGAGCAGTTCTTCCACCTGGTAACAATGTTGCAGCTATACCTGATGACGCAAGAGCTAAGGCTATGTCATTTTGGGATCGTACTGCTGCCAGAATCAATTTTACTAGGAATGTTTTACCAGTTCCTCCAGGCGCATCTAAGAAGAAGATTTTTCAATTCCAATTATTGATAGTTCGCATGATTTGATCATAAATGCCTTTTTGCTCAAGTGTTAACTTAGGAATTTTTGATGAAACATAGGACAAAAGATCCATTATGTTGTAGCTTTGCTCGCGACACTGTTCTACATCAAATGAAGCAGCAGATCAAGTTGGTGATGGCATTCCCAACTGATTGAGAACTTTGTTTGCAATTGCTAAACACAAATTTTCAATCATTATCAATGCTTCATTATAGTGTTCTGCTGTGAAAACAATGCCCATATTAGAATTTTCCCTGCACATTCGATGAAAAATATCTTCCGCTATGTGTAATTTATATTTCTCCCATAAGTTTGTAGGAGATGAAGGAGAACAGGCAGTCAATACGATTGCAAACAATGTACGAATTTGCTTTGAATGCAACATGTTGCATGCATCATTAATACATACATCCCAGTGTAAGTCATTTTACTATAAATTTTGAGCATGACATGCACTGCGGAAAGTGGAATGTGTAATCCCATTGACAGTCCTCAGTTGTTGGAAAAACACTGGACCTGGCACATTTAAAAATAGCATACGTAGAAAGAAACATTCATCCTGATTCGGATGTACAGTGTATAGTCTGCCAATAGTCGTTTCTTTAAATATGCCAGGTTGTCCTATGACCTGCTCACCACGTTTGCGTCGCTCAAATACTTTTCTACTCGCATTCCATGTGTAATAACTTCCGGCTATAGCAGTGTTTTTGCAAATGCATCATTCTGACATAACGTGAAGAAAGCAGTTAATGTTATAGCTGGTGGATTTAGGGCTATTTGTTGTACATTTGAGACTGTGAAATAAACTCGTTGTCCATTTTCTAGATGTACTGCTAAGTGAACAACGACAGGACTTCGTTTGTGTATAGGAAACGAAAGAATTCGCCATACAGCTTCATTGCTTCTTATATATCTTCCAGTCTGATAATGCGGGACTTCATCGATATGCAAAACTGCATTCCTATCACTTATTTCTAGTTGTATACCAAAAACTGCCATATCGCTGCCTTTATTAACATATTTACAAATATATTTAATGGATTTAACGGAATTGCAGTACTCCACATTTATGTGCGCCTTGTATGTTTTTGATAGCAAAGGCGAATAAGGAACAACCCACTGGTTATCCACTTTAATGCCACTGTTTCGCATTTTTATGGTTGCTGATTTACCACCCTCATCTGCTGATCTTCTTCTGTATAAAGGATATCCATCGGTTCCTGTGTTCGTATTGGATATTAATGTTCTAGGATATCTCATTGAGCATTTTCCATCTATCATACATGGTGAATTTGGATTAAGTGTAGCGTAAGGTCCATGTATCATATTTTTTATCACAAATTCATGCAAATTCTTATTGATGTTAACATCGGGACATATTACGTCATCAATTTCATTTGAAGTTATTTTGTTACAAAGCCAGATATATGTGCATGTATCAATCTTCTTTTTTCCCATTCCACTGAGTACATCCAGCAACGCACAGACCCAAACACTTCATGTTTTACCATGAAATCCATCAATGATTTCAACTTCAGGAATGTAACAGAGAACTAGAAGTATCATTAATGACGCGAGTAACATAACACTACCAAAATACAATACCAACGTTAATTGCAGTAAGAAGAACTAAACTACCCTCATCAGTGCGAAGTTTTGATTTGTAAAAATATTAATAAAGAAATAAATAAATTCTTCGTGAAATTACTGAAATAGTAAGTTGTAATTTGTAAGCAAAATCATAAACATCCCGCGATAATACTATCCGAATGTTGCCAAAATTACAAAACGAAATTTTGGTTGTTAAAAGAATAATCACTAAAAAATGATTTATTTTTAAAAAAAAACCTAATTAAGTATCAGAGAACAAAAAAATAGATAAATATTCCAATCGATAATCATAATTATAGTAAAAATATGTAATAATCCCGAAAAAACTGTGTGTAAAGTATAAATTTTATCATTCAGAGAAAAAAAGTGACATCATATGACTCATAACACCAAAAAAAAAAAACACTTAAAAATTAAATTTCAAAAAATTTAGAGTGAATTTCGAAATAATAAGTACATAAAAACCCGTCCAGATTAAAAAGCAACTTTCTGTCAAAATTTCAGATCAAATGCTCCAGTAGTTTCGGAGATTAGCGGCTTTGAACAAACACACATTACATTTATATATATATATATATATATATATATATATATATATATATATATATATATATAACACATCAATCAATAACTCCCGAGACTGACCCAGAGATGTCGCTCGTAGTAAACCAGTAACCAGGTCTTTCTAGAGTACTAACCTTTGCTTGAAACGTGTCAAAATTTTAAGTCGATCGGACCAGAAACAGCAGAGTTATCGAGGTTGGAGTAAAGTCGTTTTGTAGTTTGTTTAAAAAATGGAAAAAAACCGAGTTTCGTGTTCTGATAAAACATTGTTTTTTAATGGGTAAAAACACCGTGCAAGCGAAACAATGGATTGAAAAATGTTACCCGGACTCTTGTCCATCAAAAGCAACGATTTGTTGGTGGTTTGCCGAGTTTAAACGTGGTCGTACCGACACAAATAACGCGGAACGCTCGGGTAGACCTGTGGAAGCCGTTACACCGGAAAATGTGAGTGAAGTGACAAAAATTATAATGAAAGATCGTAAAGTGAAGCTCCGTGAGATTGCTGAGATGACACAGATATCATATGGAAGTGTATTTACTGAAAAGGTTTTTAGGTGAAGGAAAAGGTTTTCAAGTGGGTGGCCACGATTGCTTCGATGGAACAAGAACCCATGAGTCGGATCCAGAAAGATGTTTATCGCTGATTACTCGCAACAAAAAAGATTTCTTGCAAAAAAAAATTGGGGAAAAAAAGATTTGAGAAAGCGTTGAACATCACTAAAAGGTAGATAACAAAGTGTAAATATGTTGATGAATAAAAAAAATTTTGCAAAAAAAATGTTGTTTTCAATGTTAGACCAAGGGAGTTATGATCGATGTGTTATATTATACTGAGAGTATATCTACTATACTCATATATAGCTACTCTATACTCTACTATATATATATATATAGGTCTCGTACCTTGAAATATCACGCTTTGATCCACGCTAAAACAAACATGTAGGACTTATGGCGTGCTTTGAAATTCGTCCAGAATTTGAATGCACAGTCATTTGCAGAGATGCTGCAATGTGGGAATTTCTCAAAGAAATCTGAGAGGGAAGTTTTCCTGAATGAAGGCATTATTTTCCCTATTTTGTAAACAAAAACGAAATATCAATAGTCTCTATGTTAGTAGCTTCCACAGGAAACTTAGGCTTTGTCATCTGTTTCTTCATCTCAATTGTTTTTTTATAGTGGAATGTATATGCATTTGTTTTCAGATACTTATTCCTATTTTGAATATTAATTACTTGAGATCAGAGTATCAAAGCTTGAGTACAGAACTTTATTTATTTGCATTGAATAAACTTTTGATCAGCATGTGTCAGCTTACATGTAAATATAAACTCATTCACTGAAATTTAAATGTGTGTCTTCTGAAGCCGTCAAATCGTTGGATGATGGGACATATATTTAAAGAATCACATTATCAGAAAACAAGGCCAAAGTAAAAATACCTACTTCAGCGTATCCCTCTCCAGAGGTTAATATTAAAGAAATAAAATAAACCGGTAAAAAAAAAAAATAAATAAATAAAAAATAAAAAAAATTTATTTTGAAAATGATGCAATTTCAGCTAACTTTACATATGGAAATGACATCTAATGCCGATGACCAAATAGGGATTCTATTTTTTAGCAACTTTTCTGACTTCGATTCTTTCAAAGCCAGCCTGAAGGAAGAGTGTAATTTTTGAAATTGAAGATGAAATTACTATTCATCTAAGGTTAAATCTTGCAATTGTAGTGAATTTCATTACGCCCAGTATTAACTTCAATAATTCTGAGTCAGATCAAACAATTTTTCCAAGGTTGCCGCAAAACAATGACATACACGGCCAGAAATACCATGACGTCACCTACTCAAATTCTTAATCTCTCGGAGCTCAAAGGATATATCATTACAGTACTCTAAAAATTTTTTTTCTTAGAAACAAAAAATATTTAAAAAATACGAGATATCCCACCCGTTAATAGTGACAACAGCACAGCCAGCCAAGAGCATTCAGAAAGGGAAAATGCCAGATACTCAGAACCGTCGCTTGATCGATGTTAAAAAATTGCGTCCGTCATTAATAAAGCCGTCGTAGTGTATCTTTTAGTGTGATGTTAATAAACAATCAGTTAATTAATTGTAGGTCTAATTATTTTATTTTATTTCCCAGTGTTTGGTTGTTTAGAGTGTTTGGGCAAATTCATTAAAAACATTTTAAAAATTATTGCCACATTCTTTAAAAAAACACCAATTACGCTTTAAAAAAAACACTTTGAAAAAATTACACAATTGTCTTAATACATTTAAATGAAAACAATTTTTTATGATTAAATTATTTTTATAACCTTAATCATACACAATTCGATAATATAAAACCAACGTTTTTAAAAAAAATAACGCGTTTTTATATGGTACAAAAGTTATTAAAGAAAATTATTGAAATATTAGTTAAAACTGTTAGTTATTTTTAACTTTAAAATTCTACTTAAAAGATACATTTGTGAGCATATTAAGAAATTCATAATACCTACAAAATCAAAACATGCATTTGAAAGTTTGTAAGTCATTCTATTAAAAAAATGGGAACCAGGAATTCAGGAAAGGTTTATCCTTGGCGACAAGTTAGAATTATTTTTGGCAGCATTTTGCCGTGGGCACCCTGTTCCGTTTCCACGGATTTTAACGCTCAATAAAAAAAAAAAAAAAAACACCGCTGTTTGTTAATTCTTGAAATCGCGCCAAGTGTTTGGCTAAACAAGAAAATATTAGTTAAAACTTGTCACAAATGTCTAAATATTGCATTGTTAGGCGAGTACGAACGATTCTAAAATTTAAAGCTCTAGCTGATGGAAGTTGGTTAAATAACGGATCGAAAATTTGGATGACACACACACACACACACACACACACAATCACCAGTGAAATTCAGAAAAACGTTTTAAAAATTCGATATAAAAAACCAACGTTTTTAAAAATAACGTTTTTATATGGTAGTCATTAAAGAAAAAATTATTGAAATATTATTAAAACTGTTAGTTATTTTTAACTTTAAAATTTACTTTAAAAGATACATTTGTAGAGCATATTAAGAAATCCATACACTATAAAATCAAAACATGCATTTGAAAGTTTGAGCAATACGAAGTACAATT
>BMAW01038780.1:68238-111992 GCA_019974015.1 Nephila pilipes
TTGGTTACGTATTGCTGATACTTATGAAGCTAAATTATTACCATGTGGTATAGATTCAATAGTTGAAAAAATTGTTGAATGCAATTTTTAGGGTTTTAGCAGGTGTGACTTTTGGTTTTGAGTCAAACAAAAATAACATTCCCTATTATTTATATTTTATAATTATCTATATAATAATCGATCCTTATTCATTGAAATATTACCTTGAATTTCGTCCAAAATACTAAATTTTGCTTAATGATTCCTTCCATTATTTAAAAATTGTTTATTTTGGCATAACAATTACAGGAGAATAAATTGCAAGCAATGGATATTAGATAATACAAGGAAATATTAACTGTATTGTAAATTTTACTTTAAAGTTAATATGTAATATGAAAAAAGTTCTGCGTAATGGCTTTTTGTAAAAAGAATAAATTTTCGAGAAATGTTAAAACTAAATTATACACATTCCCTCTACTACTACTGCACAACTCTTTCTCTTCTCTATCTTCTCTTTATACACACACACACACACACACACACACACACAATAATAATAATAATAATACACACACACACACAATAATAATAATAATACACACACACACACACAATAATAACAATAATAATAATAATAATAACACACACACACACACAATACACACACACACACACACACACACACACACACACAATATCATCATTATTATTGATTAATTTATTTGTTCTATATTCTTAGTATACATACACACACTAATATCATCGTGTGTGTGTGTGTGTGTATGTATACAGGAGTATAGATTTATATGGAAATCGCTATCATGAACCCTTTCATTATCATAGCATTTTGAGCTAAAAATATCTATTTTCTACTTCTTAAAATTATTATTTCTTAAAAAAGGATACTCTTCATAAAGTTCATATTTTAGAGTTTCTCAAATATCAAATATCGTTAATCACTAATATTTATTTATTTATTTTTCCAAAAAATATTTATGAATGTAAATGAATATTTCTCAAACATACTTTATATATATATATATATTTCTAACTCTCAAAATGTCATACTATTATCATAAACATAGAATCAAAATTAATTCATTTATTTAGTAAGAAAACTTTTCATTACATTCCCAAAGCAAACAAAATGGCAAAATTACGAAGTTGATACACCGAACCGTTTTTCATATAATTTTTTGCAGAACCTTGAAAAGTGGTTCCTTGTCTTCTTCAGTAGATAGGTGTTTACTGCCAGGTAACTTATGAATTGAGATTTTTCCACTACATACCTAAAAACATTTAAAAAAATATTTTACTTAACATTTAATTACATGTCATTCTTATTTGAAAATACACATATTTAGAAACAATATGTAAATAAATATTAACAAGACTAAAAGTTAATATAAACATTTCTTGGGAAATCGAAAGTGTTTTGTTTTTTAATTGATACTATTAACTCATGCAAATGTTATGCAATTCGAATGTTATGCGTGTGTAAACTGGGAAATTTAAGCCTGTTAAAGCGATTTTAAACAACGAAACATATCCTCGCTTCACGAGCATTAAGTACGTTAATTTTCTTCGTTTGAAAAAAACTAAAAATAAATATCGCAGTATCTGGAATAAATAAATCCATGTCTACAATCATAGGAAAAATATCTGCATGTGTTAGCCATAAAGATAAAGAGTTACACCAGGAAATTGGACTTTTTTAATGGCACCAAAGATTACTCAAGATTTAATACTTTCAAATAAGTTTGAAATTAATATGAATGTTAGTAGATATATTAATCTAGCAGATAATAAATTTAGAATTCCGGAGCATATATCATTATTATTGGGAGTATAAATGTTTGTTCAGTTCTTAAAACCAGGACAAATTTGAAGTCAAAATTCAAATCTTAATTTACAATATACAGTTTTTGATTTTATAGGATCTGTAAGTTCAACATTGGAGAAAGAAAATAAGTTTCATTGTCGTTTTATTATGGAGAAATCTGATTTAGATCAAATTCTTAAGCAATTCTGGAAAGTAGAAAATATTGAACCTAAGGAGCGCACAAGTAAATAGAATTTAATCTGTAAGGAGAAATTTATTAAAAAGTACTGGATAAATAAAACGAGCAAATAGATAGTGAAAATGCCGTTTTGGAAAGATTCATCCTATTTAAAAAATTCGAGGTACATAGTTTTTAAAAAAATAAATGCATTGTGGAAAAGTTTACTATGAGATCCTGAATATTTGTCCTTATATTCAGATTTTATGTGGGAATACTGAGAACTGAGTCATATGGTGGAAATTAATGAAGTTGTAGAAGAAAGTGGATCTTTCTATATTCCATACTTTAAAAAGTAGCTCCCCCCGCTGGAATTGTTTTCAACGCATCATCACAGACAACAAATGGAAAGTCCTTGAATTCTTTTCATTTTAATGGAGGTGTTTTACAAGATGACTTATTTCGTTTAAGGGTTCGATTTAGAAAATAACCGAAACATACGTCATTACATCTGCCTTCAAAAAGATGTATCACACGATGTGAAACGAGGGTAATCAAAGAAAGCTTCAGAGGATTCTGTAGAAAGAGAAATAGATCCAATAAATTCCTTTGAACTTACTACTGTAATTTATGGCCCTGTATCCCCACCATTTTTGGCTACAAGGACAATCAAGCAATTAGCAATCGATAACGGAACTAATATTCCATTATCTTCACCTGCGTTACAGAATGATGTGAAAATGATTGACATTTTAAGCAGATCTTATTCTTTAATTGTTGCAAAAGAGATACGGCAGCAATTAATTAATCTACTACAGTGTGGAGATATGTAACTTCACAAGTGGTGTAGCAACAGTGATGAGCTTGCGATCAATGAAGACGCATCTTCCTTCTCCAATGCAGAGGGAATTACTTTGCTTGGTGGGAAACTAAATGAGATTGTTTCTATTGTAAAGTAATTTTGGATCAGAATATTAAAATGACAATTCGTCAGGTTTTATCAGTCATTACCGGATTATTTGATCCTTTAAGCTCGAAGGGTCCCGTCATTACGAAGGCAAAAGTATTTATGCAGAAGCTTTGACTGATTGAGTTAAATTGGGATGATGACTTTTCAGTAGAAGAGGCTAAGGAGTTACACTTATGCTTTGCCTCTCTACAATTGATTAACAACATTGAGATACATCGATACATACTGATACCAGAATTTAATCTGACTGAACTACATGGATTAGAATTAAATTGTAAGTGCTCTATATTGTAAGTGTTGTTCCATTTCTGGAGACTATAAAACAAGTAGCTTAAAGATATCGAGTGTCACTAATAACAAGTGTCATGGTTAAGAGGTTGAAACTCTCAGCAGTTGTTCATCTTACAAAACTAATGTCACGAGTGGTTTTTGCGCTCAGTTTTAATGCAAGCAATATCTTCCTTTAATTTGATACCATGATAGTATTATCTTAGTCTCAGAAAGAGTCGTGAAAATCTCAGAACATTTGTTGCCAATAGGAATGCTACAATACAAAAGCTAACATATGTGCAGCAAAGGACATATGTTTCTTCAGAAGACAATCCTACTCTTTTGATATCAAGAGAAGCCGCCCCTTACAAACTGCTGCAGACTGAGGTGTGATGGACAAGTTCCTGATACAGGATGAGTATCATGATATAGAGACCTCAGTTACAGTATACATCAACAATTTTATGAAAGAATTAAAACTAATTTGTGACTCCATGTGTACGCTGAATCAACAATCTAAAATGCGTATTCATAACTTTCTTAATTTATTCAATAATAGTGCTAAACTTGATGTATTTTGAGGTTTGTTTACTGGTTTTTGTATAAATGTAAAGGGAAATGTAAGATATCTGGTCCCCTACAGTAAAACCAGTTAAGGAAATTAGAAAAAAATAATCAAAAATGCCTCGTTCAACAATAAAAATTCAAGAATGAATATAGCGACCTAAAGAAATACGTTAAGGTATCCTTCGAGAGTAGAGCAAAGAATATATTGCCTTTTATTGATAATAATGTCTTAAGAGTAAGAGCTAAAAAGACTTTTCGATCGGTTAGCCAACCTGATGAAAGTTTAGGCAGTTTTTTGGTAAGTGAAGGAATAAATTGGACTGTACTTCCACCCAGAGCACCTCAGCACGGAAAGCTTTGGGAGGCAGTCGACAAATCTGCGAGGTGTCTCATGAAACGTGTAGTAGGTATTTGCAAATAAACCTATGAAGAATTTCTTACAATAATTATACAAATCGAGGGCATTTTAAATTTTAGACTACGGTATCATATATCTTCTGAATCTTCATGTTTTAACACCTGGCCACTTCTTAATTGCTCGTCCTAAAGAAATATTGGTGGATATTAAATAAGGTTATATAAATAAGGACACTAACGCTGCAACAGACAGCGTTTTTACGTGAAGCCTTCACTTTCGAATGCAGTACCTCTCACTTTTGTAAATAAATCCGTATAGTTATAACATTCGTTCGCATTAGAGATATTTTTTTGTTCCCCTGGGAAAATTATACGCATTGCAATATAGCAAAGAATTGTTATGAAATTTCACTGGCAACTTGAAAAAATCTACCAAAACTTATAATTTATTGATAGGAGTGTACAACAAAGAATTTTTATCACGAGTATGTATTTTTGAGTTGCTTTAGCGTTTTCCAGATTGCCGAGAAAACATTGAAGATTCACCCCCGGAAGGCCTTTCCATGTCAAAAACAAATGACAATATCGAAAAAACTGAAAATTTAATTCGATCAGACTGTCGGTTAAGAAGTCATGCGATTGCTGAGATCATAGGAATTGACTATGAATCCACGCGGCAAATTTTTACATTACAATTTTAACATGCAAAAAGTATGTGCCAAAATGGTGCCTAAAATTTTCATCTTTGGACAACAAGTAGCTCGAAAAAATGTTTGTTAGGACACTTTGAATGCCATTGAAAATGAGGTAAACATATTGAAAAGGATAATAATGTGTGACAAATCGTGGTTTCTTACATAAAACGAAGATCCTAAAACGAAGTGCCGTTGCATGCACTGGAAGAGCCCATCTTCAACGAGAGCCAAAAAAGCTCGAAAAAGAAAATCAAAATTCAAAGCAATGATAATTGGTTTTTTTTCCTTCCGAAATTTATGGGATTGTGTACCTTCACTGAGTTTCTGAAGGTCAAACTATAAATCAACATTACTACCTTCACGTTCTTGCTGAACTCCATGAAAGAATAAGGGGAAAAGAACGACCCGAATTGTGGAAGGACAATTCATTCCGCATTGTCTATCAAGTCTTTTCTAGCCAAGTGCAGGATCTCAGTCTTTGACTATCCGCCTTATTCGCCGAATCTTGCACCATGCGACTTCTATCCGTTTTTTAAGGTGAAAGCTGAATTAATAGGAACAAGATTTGAGTCCATTGAAACTATGAAAGAGAAAGCGCAACGAGTCCTCAAGAAGTTGATGGAAAAAAACTCCCAGCGCTGTTTCTGACAACGAAAAATTCGTATGGAGCGTTGTGGGGATACAGGAGGGTCTATAGAGAAGTTGATAATAAGTGAATATTTTGGACATCACAATAAAATGTTTTACAGTGTCAGTCTCGTTGCTTAATAGCCACACCTTGTATTACCATATTTGTAGAACCATGTGTTTTAAATAAAGCTAACAATAGAGTAAAATTGTGACAAACTTTAACTAAAATATTCCAGATAATTTGAAAGAAATGGTTATATAATTATTTAAGTACACCATTTACAAGAAAGGAATAAATGAATTTCGAAAAATGTAATGTTGAGGCTAGTTTGGTTTTATTAACATCGCACTAGAAGCACCACGAGGTTGAATACCCAAGGGCACCCAATATTGGTAGAATACCCAAGGGGACCCAATATTGGTAGAATATCCAAGGGGACCGAGCTTACCCAAGGGGTTTAGAGCTACAAATCGCCAGACAACTACCCCGCACTCAGATTTTATTGACAAAAGAACATAAGGTATTTCATAATTTTGAAATGAAAAATAAATAAATTTTACTATTTTACAAAGCAGAAAATGTACATGACAGAAATAAGAAAAACCCTATCAGTAGGAATTTTCTTGCAGAAATAAGATGTATTACAGGCTACATGGCACATGCTTTTGTCTAATACAAAAAGTATTAGACAAAAATACGTACCTATATGCAAATAATACAATTACTACTACACAACAAGGAAAATTTAAATATTTAGAAATGTAATAAAAATTTGAATCAATTAAGAAATGTGTTGGGTAATTTTAAGAGCCGTAAGAATACAGGATTTAAGCTTGAAATGTGAGTAAGGATTTTCACACACGGACATCAGGGCTATTGGCGACGGTTCTCGTAATTTTGAACCTCAGTCAAGTGACGAGGACGATACCTGAGCTGGCAACCCGCTCTCCTAACTTCCACACCACGCCAATCGGAGGACTTTGGGCCTCAACAGATTTGACGTACATCTACCCCGGATGCACAGCGGGTCTTTTGTGGCGTCAAGGCTCGAACCTACGACTCGTCGAAAACCGCCGGAAGCGAGTCCGCGACTGTGACCATAAGACTACCGCGAGACATGTAATCAAGTTATATCTTAATAAAGATAGTAAAATAAAAGTCGCATTGGTGAAAAGTAAACAAGGTGTTTTAAATGATCCATTTTAAGATTATGTATTCTTCCTATATCAAATTGAAATAATTTACTTACTGTCTCAAATTAGTAATATTTGAAAATTGTACTATAATAATTTAGTACTCATGTAAATTGATAGTGTCGTAATTTTTATAGGTTGATTATCTTTTGAATGATATGAAAATTTTATTGAGAATTATTCATATTGTTCTTCAAAGCCAGGTCAGCGACCAAACGAGAATGATGTTTCGTTTTGCGGCTCCATGTGATGGAGTCAGTTTGTGTTTAATCTGTGTATAGTGTTGTATGGATCACTGAGAGAGATTCAATAGACATAAATTTAATTACATTCCCCATTTTTATTGCATGGACTGAGTTGAGAAAAACAGAGCTTCGACTACAGATACCATGGCAATGAGAAAAAAAGAGATTAGAGAATATACTTATAAATCAAGAAAGAACAAAACTTAATTATTTTCGCTTGGATTATAACACCTTCAGACACAAATTTCCGAAGGTTCAAAATAAGACATTTTTCAAATTGTCTTTGTCCGAAACTTTTCAGGATCAATATAAGTAAGTAATTACTTAATAAATGGAGACGAAAGTCATTTAAATATAAATTCATACCTCAGTAAATAACTCTTTGATTTCAGAAATATCAGGAGCTAACGCCATTCCAGAGCTCTCGATGATATTGATATCCAAGAGAAGCTTTGAAGTTGGAGTATAAATCTCGACGAGTTTCTGCTTTTGTAAATAACTACAAATAACACAATGTATGTCATTTTCATTCGTAATTTGGCAGGAAGAACTTGTGATATAGTTTAAGACAGTTTGCATTCGTTGCGACTGGCTTGCATGTTTCATTAATTCTTCTCTTAGCTGTAAAATAAAACATATAAGACAGTTCGATAGGAAATATTAGGTTGTCAAGTCTGAAATGGAGCAAAGTTCATGTTATTTATTTCAATTGCACATAACCTCATTTAGACGCCGTATTTTGGCATAATTTGTTTTTGTGTGAAAGGTGCATCTTTTCCTTTTTTTTTAACGCAAATTTCGGCTTGAAAAAATTTGCATTTTTTTTTATATAGGCGATTAAGTGAGACCATAGAAATCAGCGAAATTCATGTATTGATGAAGTATGAGTTCCTCCGTGGAGCCACAACACGGCAGGCAGTCGCCAATATCAATAGTGTGTTCATCATTCAAGTTGGTACAAACGCGACTGTAGCCCGTTGGTTTAAGAAATTTCGTTCGGGAGATTTTGACCTGTCTAATGAATCACACGGTCGACCTAAGACTCAGGTGGATAGTGATGTCCTGAAAGCCACTGTGGAAGTGAATTCCAGCGAAAGTGCACGTGAATTATCATTAATGTATAATGTATCAAAGCAAACAATTGTGACTCATTTGGCACAAATCGGTTAAGTGAAAAAGCTGGACAAGTGGATACCGCATGAATTGACTGATGCACAGACGGAACGAAGACTCTTTCTCTTCTTCCTCGCAACAAAGCCGAACCATTTCTCAATCAAATCGTTACTTGCGATGAAAAATGGACCATGTACGATAATCGTAAGCGTTCATCGCAATGATTGGACAAAGATGAACCACCAAAACACACTCCGAAACGAGACATCCACCAGAAGAAGCTGATGGTCACTGTTTGGTGGTCTGGCTCAGGTGTCATCCACCACAGCTTTATGGAACCTGGTCAATCGATTACGGCAAATGTCTACTGTTATCAACTAGATGAAATGATGAGAAATATTGTGATTAAATAGCCAAATGGATGACTCCAATTCTCTTGCACGATAACGCTCGACCACATGCCGCACGAATGACCGTGTCAAAGCTACAAGAGGTGAAGTTGGATATTCTCCGTCACCCACCGTACTCTCCAGACCTTGCCCCCACTGACTATCATTTCTTTCAAAATTTAAGCAACTTTTTATCTGGAAAAAAATTCAATTCCGCACAGGCTGTCAAAATGGCGTTTCAAGAGTTCATCGACTCCCGTGATCCAGGCTTCAACAGCAAAGGAATAAATGAGTTACCTTTAAAATGGCAAAAGTGTAACACCCGACCGACCCTGGCGTCCTCTTGTGCCATTACTAAATTCAAATATTAAATACTACGACACAAATAATTACAGAACCACCAAAACAACTTTCACAATTTATTAGTATATATTTACTATGACACCAATAAATACGCTCTCCAGGTTAAGCTTTCTAATATCTTAGTTCAACCCACCAATAATAATCTAACAGACTCTTACCAATATTCTTTCATCGACTGCAACTCAGATTCTGGAACAACTGCTGAAAACACTAGACCAAATCTTTCTCGAGTAATCCTTACTCGAACCCTCAATACTAGTCTTTAATTCCTCCTTTCTCTTATATAGCACTTAGACTTCACCTCATCTCACTACAACGCCTCTCTGATCCTCCTTCAGATACTCTACTCCTTCCGACGGAGTTTATATAATTCTTAATTCGACCGCTTCACTTCATTCCTAACTGCTTTACATACTAACATTATGCATCACGTTTCATTTTTGATTGGGCAAAGGTTGTTTAGTGAAAGCAATCAATCTCAATTGAAAGTCCCCAAGGTTAGTGAAGAGAAACCGCGAATAGCCCAATGTCACAAAAGTGTATCGATAATATGGGTGCATACTTTGTTTAAAAATAAGAAGTTTTTATTGGAAAAGAATCGAATTCAATTATGAGCATTTTTTGCTCCATTTCATACTTGACAACCTAATATATAGTGAGAAAAAGAAATTTAAGGGTTTAATCAGTATTATAATTTCAAACATTCCTGTAGCATACATTTTATTTATTTTAAAAGTTTAATGCCTTTTTTTTAGTTTATCATTTTTTCGTTGCTTTGAAAAGTTTTTTTTTTAAAAAAAATGTATCGTTAAAATGCGATTACCAAACATACTGTAGCAATGATTGAAGAAGTATGTTGAAAAAAATAAATGATTGCTTTTGCTTCAAAATTACTTTCCAATTATAAAAGAAAGTTTGTCGGCTTCATATTCCCTAGTAATTTGTGCAATATTACTTTTTAAGTAACTGATCATATGCCTTATGTCTTTTTCTGAATTTACTTGAAATACTATGCTTTCACTATTTTTCTATTTTAATAACTCCATAATCTTTTCTGTAGTTATGTGAAGTGAAGTGAATTTGGTGGGAGCATTGTTCTGATTTAAATGCTCTATATTTACTGATATGTTATATTAGATATAATTTTGGCTCACAACGCAGCTGGTGAACCTTAGATACGAATTCGGAATAAGGAAAAATTCTTAGTGAAATAGTGGAGTACTCTAATGAATAATTAATATCTAATGAGGTCTCTTCATTTGAGTGGAATGAAAGCGAAATATATACAAGTGTTAGCATCTTCATCTCTTCGTGGCTCAAAACTAAGTTATTCATCACAAATTGATCATCGCTTAATTCTTCTTATATATATATATATATATATATATATATATATATGTACACTGATGTGCAAAACTTAAGCAACAGGTGTTTTTTTGCCATAATTCCTCAAGAAATCATCTGAGAGACATTAAATTCAGAAATGAGAGACCGCATTTTGTACTTAAACGATGACGAAAGCATAGTCGTGAAAAAATGAATCCAATGCATATAGTATGGAATTAAACAAAAAAAAAAACTTTATTGAACTCATAGTATCGTTGCACAGGATTGTCTGTCTAAAAGGAAGAACATCAAGCAGATGTTCCTTAGTCTGGGATATGCCCTCTCCTTTTCTACAATGGTTGCTTCGCAACATCTCCCCATATTCAGCACCATATTGTCCAACAGTTCTTGTGGTAAGAATGCCCACCAATCAGCATTTTTAAGATTGTTATGTAATTCTCAGAGAATGTAATGCCCGTACGCAAGGCGTCTTCTCCAGAAGCCTTCACATGTTCTAAGGATTTAAATCAGGGGAAACGCTGGCCAATCATTTAGGGATAATCTTCACTCTTTCAGTGCTGTTGAACATCCGGTACATGTGCCATGTACCGTCATCCAAAACGAAGTCTGGTCCAATAGTACTCTGAAGAGCGCATGATAAAGGATAGCTTCCTTACACTAGTGATCTCGGTTGCAGAACTCTATCAAAACGTGAGCTCAGTCTCACCCGTTAAGCATAATGCCTCCTTAGATGACAGACCACCTCGTAACGGTCTCTTTCCGTGATAAAGATATTAGATGAAACCGTGTCCCAACCTTCTTCTCCAAATCAACTGACGTTGAGAATCGTTTGAAATTGAAATTACTCTCATCCGTAAAGAGGACGCGACTCATTGATGGGATGTCCAGTTTTTGTGCTCCTACACCACTCTAAACGGTTCCACCACTGACCAACTTTGAAAAGGGGAGGAAGTGTTTAGGAGGGCAACAGGGTCACCTTTGTGAAGGCATCTGGCTACAAAAGTAAACCGGGCGACACTTGTAGGCCCTTGCTGCTGCAATACACTTGCTGAGCAATGGCGCTTGCTGACTTTAACGGGTTTTCGCCTGCAGGACGATATATATCAATCATCCACTGCAGTTACTTTCATGCGGTCACCACCTGGCCTTTCTAACAGTTGTACCTATGGTTTGAAAAGGCTTCCAAACGCAATAAAGATACCTTTGTTGATTCCTGAACGCTTCAGGTACACTGATCAAACTACGCCCCACCTCTCAGGCTCTTCGATCATATTCTTCCACGTGCTACGTCGTCCAGGTGATTTCTAGCCATATTTCAAGAAAGAACTTACTTGCACTTGCAGAGAATGCTCATTAATTGCGCCTCCGTTCTTGCTTTTATTATTGTAGTTCTGAGCTGTGCGCGACGATCGCAAGCGTTTTTGGATCCACTCCACGTCGGCTATGACGTTTTGTTCCTGATATTTAAGATGACAGCAGTATTATGCATCATCACTCTTTCTACTGAATTGCGTGTGTTCATTATACTGACTGCAATAACCCCTTTTCTGCACTCTCATATTATTTGCTTAATATTTACATTTTGCTTACACAATACACACACACACACACACACACACACACACACACACACACACACACACACACACACACACACACACACACACACACACACAATAATAATTTCATTTAACAAACTTATTCTCATATGCGAATTATTTTCTGTCAGAGTCAACTTGAAGGTTGTCCAAAGCGCAGAAGAGACATAATGATATAAATAAAAGAAAAAAAAAACACGCTCATAAGTGATTTTTGTTTTCTTAATACATAAATTGAGTTAGCCCACATATTGCTCGGTTCATTTTGTCTTGTTATGATTCTTGTTAATGTTCTCCGACGATAAATAAAATGCATAGTATTGCGCCATCAACAATGAGCTCTTCAAAATACTTTTTAAAAATGCTGATGAATGTTGACTAAAAAAAACCCTGACGTCTTCAAATTCCTAGAAAATAATGATGAGAGAATATTTCAACTTAGAATAAATAATATTCCTCATGCATTGTCCATTTTTACTTAAATATTTTACGTAAATGATTCTGAATGTTTTACGAGTGTTTTCTAGTATTGTATCTGTTTATCTATATTTCGAACTTTTAGAGCCAAAAAGACTTTGTTATAACACAAAAAGGGTGAATATTCGGAATCTGTGCTCATTTTAATCAAGAAATTAAATTACACATTTGGCGATCTAAAGAATTTGAAATAATTTTATTTTTCAGACATACGATCGTTAAATTACGATAAGGGGCTATTAAATAACAAGAATGTTGCTGCTACTGAAGTAATGCGTCAAACGCCAGGGAGGAACAGCTGTTTAGTATGAAGCCTTCCTTCGAAATGTAATGCCTCTCGCTTCTGTTAACAAATCCGTAGAGCCGTAGCCTTCATGTATGTATATATATATATATATATATATATATATATATATATATGCTTCGGCGGAAAAAGGAAAATGATAAGTGAACAAAGAATTGTGAAATTTCACATGAAACAATGAAACTTGGAAATAAATCTACTACTGAAACCTATAATTTGTTGAAAGCATTTATTATGGAAATGATTGTTTACTGCTTCCACGTGTTTTTGAGTGGTTTGGGCGTTTGCAAAATGGTGAGAAGTTGAGACTGATCTTTACGCGTGGGTCGCCCTTCCATGTCAAAAATGGTTGACAAGATCTAAAAATTGGTAATCTTATTCGATCTGACAATCGGTTAAGTATTCGTGCGAAAGCTGAGACTGTAAAAATAGACAACTGCATGGAAAATTTTTCACCAAGAAAAATGCCCGGCTCATTCTGTCAAGATGCTCAGGCTGGGTGAGTTAATCCATTCTGTCTTATTCGCCGAATTTTACGCCAAGCTATCAAATGTTTCCTAAGGTGGAAATCTGCATTAAAAAGGAACAAGATTTGTGCTGTTGAGAGAGTGAACGAGAAACGGCTCACATATCCTGAAGGAGTTAATAGAAGAAGACTTCCAGCATTACTTCTACTAAAAGATTCCTGCATGGAGGGGTTGTAGGGATGTGCATTAGAGGAGCAGGTTGAAAAATGATAACCAGTAAATATATATATCATATCAAAAATAAAAGTTTTTACAAGGCATTCGTGTTATTTAATAGTCACACCTTCGTTTATTGAAACATTTTAAAAATACAGTTGATTACGGCCATCGATGAGATTTAAGATTTGGACAATTTAGCAACTTTGACTCTATTCAACTGTTAATTTAATGCAGAAATTCTGACGAAAGAAGATTTATCATAACTATACTAATAAATATATTTTAAATAATCCTATTCACAAATGAGAGTATTGGAGATTGTTATTACTTATGTACTTGGGGGTATATTTTTATTTAAATTTTGTTATTTATTAAAATGAAACAAAAATATTGCTGCTTTAAATACATTAAATTTTTGGTGTTCGCACAGATTTGCATTCATGCAAATAGAAACACACACACACAATAGTCAATACACACAATAATATACACACACACACACACACACACACACACACACACACACACACACACACACACAATAATACACTTTTTATTTTGCTTTTATATTAAAAACTTTTTGGTTATTAATCTTTTTGATTTTATTATTCTAAATTTACCTGTTGCTTTTGTTGTGGTTTTTAACTTCTCGACATAGAATAGAAATGGTTGTTTATCAACAATATTTTATTATTTTACTATCCTAATCATACTCAGTTGATCCTTTACTTCTCTTAGATTAAACTCACTGCATAATACACTGACAATGAGGGAACAGGAGTCACATCTTACATTCACTTCTTACAAAACGCCCTCTACAAGCGGGCATTAAACATTGGAGATGTAACATCTATGAATAAGACTTCATCTTTTTACAAACTAACTTGGTAAAGCTTATTTGATAAATTTAGCTTTCTTCTTTAAACTGATATTTTTCATCTTTTAGTTTTTACGTGATTTACAAGAATTAACTCAAACACTGGTCTCTGATTTTTCAAAACTCTGTACGTTGATAAATCATGAACTATAAAGTCTAAAAAGTAATCTGGTGTGAGTTTTCTTAGATATTTTCTTGTGAAAAATTTCTAAAATATTCTTTATATATCTTTCACTTTTCGCGTAATCAAATTTGATGGGTTGAATTGGCTCTCTGCATAAAAAGTACTTT
This sequence comes from Nephila pilipes, assembly GCA_019974015.1. Taxonomy (NCBI): domain Eukaryota; kingdom Metazoa; phylum Arthropoda; class Arachnida; order Araneae; family Nephilidae; genus Nephila; species Nephila pilipes. The sequence goes on from BMAW01038780.1 coordinate 82,594, forward strand.
TTAATTATCAGCAGTGCATGAATTAAATTTATACGTTTTAATTAATTTTACATTTAATATGAATATTTTATTGCCTTACCAAAAATTGTATTATTTGTCATTTACTTCAATGCGTTCAATTATTTAATTCATTTTGTAATCCATTGATTGAATGTAGGTGTTTCTATTAATAAATTAACAGTTATTAAAAAGTATTGATAATCACATATTTAAAATAAAATATTATTGAAAGTTTTAATTCAGATAAACATATTATTTTAATAATATGTATGTTTAAGGAATGTAATGATAAGTGTTTATCCAATACTCGAAAATTTTAAAAATTATATTTTTCATTTTTCCTTATTCAAAGAATTACTTTTACCCTAACTCATAATTTTTAAATACAGAATATTTTGAATATACATATTTATTTAAGTGTTAATATTTAATTGGAAGAAGATGCTTTTGATGAATCAGAAAATAATTTAGAACATAACTAGATGAAATTGTAAACATAATAATGTTGTAAGTTCAATGTTTAAATCTCCATAAATTGGATGTAACTTTCCTTACCACTGAAAAATCACTGTCTGTAAATTGTTCAACGAATCTGCAAAGAGCTATAACTTCAATTTTTTATGTCATGTGTCCTTCTTTAAAAAAATACTATGATGTCCTTTAGAACTCATCTAAAAGTGTATGCAGTCTTCCAATGTGCTGTACGTTTTTTTTCACTGAAGTGCAACTCTCAAATCACATACTACCCAATGAAATGTCCCACAATAGAAAAGGACTCTTTTGTCATTGGCTTCTGAATGATCTACGAAAAACAGTATGATTAGTAAAACGATTGTTAATGTAATATGTATAAATTAACAGAATTATGTAAAACCATAACACAGACTTTCTAAGACTATTCGATCCACGAGGGAATAAATATTTATGCATTTCATTGGTTTGTATAAATTTCGAATCTCAAAATGTGCATATAAATCAATGGTCATGTCTTATTATGAAGTAGATAAAACCTATAGATTTGTTTCTGCTCTTTATATAAGCTGATAATGTTACCAACACACACACACACACACACACACACACACACACACACACACCACACACACACACACACGCACACACACACGCACCCACACACACACACACACACACACACGATTATTTTAAGTTGTGTCTGTAGTTTAGAATGAAAATTAATTTTCATGGTTATTCGTTCATATTCAAAAACTACTTTTTTACTTTTACTAAGAAACTTCCTTTTCTCATTCAACGATTGATTTGTAGCGACGCACATCCTTTACTTTTCTTAATAATAAACTTTTAAAAACAACGCTTCTGATTGTTATTTACTTTTAACCTTACATTTAATTAACTCTAACTTTTTTCTTTAATCCTCAGATAAAAGACAGACTTACAATTTTTTAATTAATAATAACAGTCCACTTTAATGCTTTAAATTATTCCGCGTTATCCTTGCTTTACTTTATACGCATTAAATCTCCTCGCAATCCTTGCACTCGAGTGTCAACTGGTTCACGTACACACTGACTATGAGGGAGTTTCATTACACATTAAAGTGAAATTAAATAACTAGGATTTTCATTTTAAACTTTATACCAATGATTAAAAAAATTAAATAAATTTGTAAAACTACAAATGTTCCATCATGGTAAATGTATATTTATGAAATAAGAAAGTTTGAATTACGGAGTGCAATAATGATAGCTGTAAGCAGTCGAAAGCATGGAGTGAAGGATCACATTTTTACATAACTTTTATCTCGTACAATAAGTTGTGTATTTCTAGGAATACAATATAATACAATTAAACATGAACAATATTTTAATTTTAAATGTTTTACATTGGATGAGAACGGGAGAATATGTTCAAGACATTACAATTCTTAACTCTAATCAGATTCATTTTTTTGTTACCTACTTGATTATTAGACGAGAAATGTTATAATCTAATAATCTGTTACGGTTAAAATCTGTTAGCAGTTTTATTCCTAATTTCAATTTCAATTTTTATATACTGTATGTACCTATAGACTGAATTTTCCCTGTAGACTATTAACTCTTTAACTAATTTTAACTTTTTTGTAATAAAAAAAAAATAGTTTTTAAATTATAAATATGTTATAGGAATTTCATTTTTACTTTTTTGCAAAGTTTTCTAAGGAACTTATCTACCGTGTAAAAAAAATGAGTATATATATTTATATATATGTATGTATGTATGTATATGTATGAAAAAGAAACAAAATATAAAGACATTGAAACATATGGAATTTGAAAAAAGTTTTGAAAAATTTAAAAATATTGAATGTAGTAACAGACTTTAAACTTTTAAGCTGGGTTATTCTAAAATTATAATCCTAATTACTCTCAATAATAAAGTATATTTTGAAAACTAATATCCAAAAATAAAATTAATAATAAACTTTATAATTTTATTATATATATATATATATATATATTGGATCTAAGATCTGCCGATCTACCATATCGGACGACAGCCATAACTTTCCTAGAGCGCCGCCTAGTGCTTCGAGAGAGATTAGGAAGAGTTAGAAAAGACGTAGACGGAGAATGAGCGATATGCTGAACAAGACGATTCAGGAAATTGTGCTGGACGTTAAATCTATGATTACGCGAGTCTAATCAATTTGTTTTGGGTTTTGGTGTTCTGTCCTACGTTTGCAAATAAACTGTGTGTGTGTAATAAGTAGTCCTTACTTTGAATCTTTACACACACCACAAGTGGGGCTCGGCTCAACTTAAGCGAATCAAATTCAAATATTTAGTTTCGTGACGAAATGACTATTTAAAAGAACTGGATTTGTGAGTGATTTGTGACTGTTATATACTCTGGATACTCTTAGTGGAACTTTGAAATACTGTTGATACCCTTAGCGGAACTTTCTTTTAAAGGACAAAGAATTTCTGTGAGTACAAAAATTCTATTCTACTTTCCTTTGTTGCAAAATGTCATTTCTTTCGAGAGCACGAAAGGTCGACTTAATAACTTTAGCAGAAGAATTAGGACTAACTGTTGAGCCAAATGCTAAGGTTTCCGACTTACTTAAGTTAATTACTAAAGATAAAAATTATGATGAAGATTTTACAAATTAGTAATGACTTCTAAACGAAGATTGTTTAATTAATAATGTCATTAATAATGAGCAGCTGGAAGAAATAAATCTAATGAAGTTAATGCCGCGTTATGATGTTGATAGCGATATAAGTGTTTACCTTTCATTATTTGAGAGACAGATAATCCGAATTGATATTCCTAAAGACGATTGTGTAATCCATTTATTACCTTTGCTTCCTTTGGAGATGGTAAATATTGTAGCACGCAAACCTGATCCGAAAGCTAACGACTACACTCATGTTAAGAAATTGTTATTGCAAAGATTTAAATTGAGTCCTGAGCAATTGAGATTAAAATTTTTTGCCCAAAGGAATCCTCTGCCTCTTGGCGTGATTTTGGCGTGAACAAAATTTTGGCCTCTTGGCGTGAACTCCAAAATTATTTTGATGAATGGATAACCGGCCTAAATATTCAAACTTTTGAGGAATTAAAACAACTTTTGGTTTCAGACCAGTTAAAGCAAAAAATACCCCCAAACGTTTGCAATCATCTTATAGATGAATTACCTAAAATAATAAGTATCGACGTCTTAGTACAAAAATTGGACCATTATGAAATTGTGCGACGTAATTTCAGAAGAGAAGCAAACAGAAGCGTTCACGACAATGCACGGAACAAAAAACCATTTGTTAAAGAATACGGGAAAATACCATTGATTGTTCGTGCTCCGAATAATGATTTTAAGCTTATAAATAAGTATCGTGGTTATAAAAATGAAAATAATTCAAAAATAACGTGTTTCAATTGTAACTTATAGGGTCATAAATCTGCTGAGTGCAAAAATAAGAAAGACGGGTTGAAATGTTTGAAATGTTCTAAATTTGGTCATATAGCTAAATTTTGTGACCAATCAGAGGTAAATCAAACTTAAGTCACTAAAAGTAATACCTTTACTAAAAAAATTGAAAATATGTTTAGATTCAAGGTGTTAAAATCAATGCTTTATTCGTTACTAGCTCCGAATTAACAATGATAAGTTATGAAAGTTATATAAAAATTGGATCCCCAAAACTATCATTTAGCAATATATCTTTAGCTGGAATCAATGGAGAATGTCTTTCTCCATTGGGATTCTTTTATTCTGACATTAAATTTGATAAATGCTGTACAGCAACGCAAATTTTTGTACTTGAAAAATTATGATATGACATTATTATTGGCTTTGATGTAATTAGCAAATTAAATATTACTATAAATGAAAACGGAATCGAAATCGCGGATAAAAGAAATACTTTTAATGCTAGTTATGCAACAATTAATTTCAATCCTGTTCCTACCCGCAAAACCTCGCCTAATAATATAAAACACATTACGTCGATATTCCAACTGACGTCTTGTGTTGCTTCCGAGGCGAACGCAAAAAATATAGGTTGACAAGTTTATACAGGAGCTCCTGAGCCAAAGGCTAATAAATCTCCATAATAATAATCTCCATATCAGTGCAGATTTTTTTGCTTGACTTTGACTTTTTCCAGCCCAGGATTGAATTTAGTTTATTGAAGATGGCTTTTTATTTATATGAGAATGAGAAAATTTAAAAAAGAGTTATATTAAAACTTGTTACTTAAAGAAGCATGAGTTTAAAAGTTATCATTTTTTAACATTCTAGCGAAATTTACTGAAAATGTAGGGGCGAGGGTGAGGGTGCAGACCAATGGGGGTGCTGCTTTTATGTGAGTTTGTTTAATCAGGAGAGATGTTGGTTTGGTTGAAAGGAGTATTGTGAGTGGTTTATTAATAGATGTGGAGCGGTGGGTGGTGAGTGTTTCAGAAGAGAAAATTTTGGAAAGTGTGTGTGTTTCTTACAGAAATTAATATGTGTTTAAAAGTATGTTTTTGGGTCGTTTAATAGTTGGATCGGGAGTGTAATTACAAATATTTAGGAGTGTATTATTATTAATGTTCATGAGATTGTTAAAGAAATTTTGAGATGTTTTCTGTATGAATTGTTTTACAGTGGGGAAGTTAATGGAAGTATAGATGTCAGTATTTCTCATGAATTATCTGGTGTTAACGATTTGTCTAATAATATTATTTTGTGCTTTTTCAAGTTGATTTAGGTGCGTGTTTGCAGCAAAACCCCAAACGGCACATCTGTAGGTCAGAATAGGTCTGAGAATCAGAGCGTAGATAAGCAACTTGTTTTTAATGCTTAATTTTGAAATCAGAGCAATTAGGGGGTAAACCGTACACGCGCTGTTATGGAATTGTTTGATTGTTTGAGTTATATGATGGTTAAAAGTGAGTCTTTTATCTTGGATAACTCCTAAGTATTTGGTGTGTTGAGACCAGGTGATTTTATGATTATTTATAATTACTTCAGGTCGTGTGTTTTTTGTGAAAAGAAGACGGCCTCCGTTTTGGAAGGGTTCAGGGCAATTTTACACTTGGAGAACCAGTCTTCGAGTTGTATGATGTGTTTTTGAAGTGCTCGAGCTACTAAAAGGGGTTTTTGTTCTGTGCACAGCCTAGTATGGCTGTGTCGTCTGCATACATGCAGAGAGTTGTGTTAAATGCTTTTGGGATGTCGTTCACGAAAATTGAAAATAAAGTCGGGGCTAAAAATGCTCCTTGAGCTATTCCTGCAGAAGTCTTTGCTGTTTTTGAGTGAGAATTATTTACTCTCACCTCAAAAGTTCTGTTTCGTAGGTAGGAATTTATAATTTTAATGAGGGTGGGATTAATTTTAATTAATTTAAAGAGCAGTCCCTCGTGCCAGACTCTGTCAAATGCTTTTTGAATGTCGAGGAAAATTGCATCTGTAGATTTTCCATTATTCAAACCGGCCTTAACGTGTTCAATGACACGGTGCAGCTGGTGTGATGTGGAAAGTTTCCCCCTGAAACCATGTTGTTCATGAATCAGGATATCGTTAGAATTTTTTTAAAAAAAATATTGAGTCTATTTAAAATAATCTTTTCGTCTATTTTACTGATTATTGGAAGTAGGGAGATGAGTCGGTAACTATCAGGGAGGGTAGGGTCTTTTCCTGGTTTAATAATGGGTATTACAGATGCATTTTTCCAGGACTGAGGGAAATGCCCGATTTTTAAGATATCATTTACTATTGCAGTAATTTGGAAGATAGTTTTGGTAGGAAGTTCTTTAATCATCTTATTTGTGACTCCTTCTTTACCAGGAGCTTTTTTAATTTTTAATTCCTTGATGTATTTAACTATTTCAGATGGTAGAGTTGGGGGAAGGGTGGGGCATTTGTGAAGTTATTCTGATTTTGCATGAAATTGTGAACAACATCAAGTGTTTTTTGTCAAATTTAGGGTTATTAATTTATTTAGTTTGAATTGATTTTCAAGTGAGGTAGCTATTAGATTTGCTTTTTCAAGATCGAAAAGAGCGATACTATTTGAACCTTTAAGGGTCGAAACGGGAGTTCTCTTCTTTTGAAGAGCCTTTCACATCCCCCAGAGGGAGCTGTCGTCGGGATCTACCGCAAGGAGAGTTTCTTCCCAAGATTTTTGTGTGAATTCGTTAATTTTTCTTTTAATCATGTTTTGAAAATTATTTAATGTGTTTTTATCGGCTGGACCTCGGGTGAATTGCCAAATTTTTCTGAGCTTGTTCCGGGTTTTGAGCATATTTCGAAGATCTTCGCTGATGTAATGTTTTTTGTTGGTGTTCACTGGTTTTGAGGCCAGTTTGTGTGCTTGTAGTATGCCATGAGTAGGGCGCGATACTCTCTCTTCGATTTCATCTCCTGTGCTGCATGGAAATAAATTTAGTGTGGTGTTCGTATAATGCAAAAAATGAGGTCAAAGTACATCCTGTTGAAACTATAAGCCCAAGTGCAGTCCTTGAGAGGGTAAAACAGCAGATGTTGAAGAAATCAAATATTTTTTTAATCTAGCGAATGCCATTAATTTGAATGAAGTGGATTTGAGTCACATTAGCGATCAGAGAAAAACAAAATCTAAAACAAATGTTAAGTATTTATACACCGCAGGAAAGAAAAACCGCGTTATGAGGAAAATTGTTCTAACCGATGAGTCACCTATTCACTCAAAACCCAGATGATTAGCGGCAAACGAAAAAACATTTGTAGATTCACAAATAAAGAATTGGTTAGATGCAGGAATTATTAAAGAAAGTTTAAATAGTCTTGTTTTCTTCTCCCATCGTTTTAGTGAAGGAAAAAAAAAAGAATGGTGATTACAGACTATGTATTTATTATAGGCGTTTAAATAGAAAAATCATTAAGTACTCGTTCCCTATTGCTTTGATGGACGATGTTCTTGATAAATTGACAGATTCGAACGTATTTATTACTCTTGATCTCGAAAATGCTTTTTTTCATTGTGATGTACATCCAGATAGTACTAAATACACTGCATTTGTGACACATAATTCTGTTTACGAATTCTTAAAGGTACCTTTTGGTCTTTCCGCGAGTCCTATTGTATTTCAAAGGTATATTTATGAAGTTTTTAAAGATTTAATAAATGATAATACCTTAATCTTGTATATGGACGACCTATTCATATCGGCAAAAGACGAAGACGAAGTTTTACATAAATTACAACATGTGCTTAAAGTGGCTTCCAAAAATGGTCTTAAATTTAACTTTAAGAAATACCAATTCCTCAAACGTGAAATTGATTTCCTAGGGCTTCATATTAAAAATGGTCAATTATATCCTTCACCTATCAAAACGAAAGCAGTTGTCAACTTTCCAGAACCTCAATGCACCAAGGACGTTCAGAGTTTCTTAGGTCTTTGTGGCTATTTTTGGAAATTCATACCACACTTTTCATCAATAGCAAGACCTCTTAGTGATCTCCTAAAAAACAACCAGTCTTTCAAATTTGAAAATAAAAAGCGCAATTGTTTCAATCACTTAAAAGCACTTTTATGCCGAGAACCAAAGTTAACAATTTATAATCCCAACAGTGAAACCGAAATACATACAGAGGCTAGCGCAGACGGGCTAGCCGCTGTTTTATAACAAAAATCTGCCGTAGACTCTAAACTACACCCTGTTTGTTACATGAGCCATAAAACTAACGATACCGAAAGACGTTACTACAGTTACGAGTTGGAAGTTATGGCGGTGATAGAAGCAATAAAAAAATTCCGCGTCTACATTTTAGGGAAACATTTTAAAATTCTTACAGATTGCAATGCCTTTAAAATGACAATGACGAAAAAAGACATTTCAGCTAAGATCGCTAGATGGACACTCCAACTCCAGGGTTACGATTAGGAAGTTGTACATAATCCGGTAACCAGATGCAACATGTTGACTCATTGAGCCGACATTCAATCCTCCTTACAACTAGAGCCCAAAATACTCTCACAAACCGAATAGCTACAGCGCAGGATAATGACGACCACATAAAATCCCTTAAGTCCATGGTACGAAATGGTGAAAACTGCGATTTTTTACTGAAGGAAAATATTTTGTATAAGTATGAACAAGGACGAGAATTGTTTGTAGTACCTCAACTTATGGAAGTAGATATTATTTGAGAAATTCACCAACGGAAGTAGCTTAATAACTTATGGAAGTAGATATTATTTGAGAAGTTCACCAACGGTGGCATTTTGCTACAGCAAAAAAAAAGAGGAAATTTTGAAATGCGACTTTTATATTACTCACTTAAGAGAAAAAGTTTATAGTATTATTGCAAATTTCATCGATTGTATTTTAATAAACAAAAAACGGGGAAAAAAAGGACTACTGAACCCTAATCCGAAAGATAATAAGCCTCTCAATACTTACCATATCGATTTTGTTGGACTCCTACCTTCCACCAACAAAAATTACAACCATATTTTCACGGTTGTAGATACTTTCACTAAATTTGCTTGGTTTTATGCAGTGAAATCCACATCAGCAACAGACGCTATAGCTAAATTGATGCTAAGACAAAGTGTTTTTGGTAATCCTTCCCGAATTATTACTGATCTCGGATCTGTATTCACCTCAAAAAAATTTTCAGGCTATTGTGCAAAAGAAGATATAGATCATTTTACAATCGCTATTGGAATTCCTTGTGGCAATGGCCAGATAGAACGGATACACGAAACTTTACTCCCTATATTAGCTAAGCTGTCGCTAGAAGACCCGGAAAAGTAGTACACATACGTAGCAAATGTACAACGAATCATCAACAGTACTATCTCACGAAGTACAAAATACACACCTTTTGAATTGATGGTTGGCATTAAGATGAAGAACAAAGAAGATTCTAAAATACAAGAGTTATTGGAAGAAGAATACTTAAACTTAATGATAGAAGATAGACAAAAAAATGCGCAATGATGCGAAAAATAACATATTAAAGATCCAACAGGAAAATGTAAAGCAGTTTAATAAAAAGCATGAAACCACTCGTACCTATGCCATCAATGACCTGGATGCGATCCAACGAACTTAATTTACTCCAGGAATGAAACTGAAACCTAAGTTTCTTGGACCCTATAAAGTCATATGGACCAATCCACACGATTGCTATGAAGTTGAACGAGTCGGCATTCACGAAGGGTCACTCATGACTGCAACTATATCCGATCGTATGAAGCCGTGGTCCACCTAAGACTTTTTTTTCCCTCTATATTTTTGTGTTTGTGTGTTTGTTTCGTTTTTTTCCTCCTGTTTTTTTCCCTTTTAATTGCAGTTATCCACATGTATCTGCTTATGATATCGATCAAGCACATTGTGAGGGCGCAATGAAGGTCAGATTGACCGAGGCTATGCGATCTAAGATCTGCCGACCTACCATATCAGACGACAGCCACGATGTTCCCAGAGCCCCGCCTAGTGCTTCGAGAGAGATTCGTAAGAGTTAGAAGAGACGTAGACGGAGAAGGAGCGAGACGCTGAACAAGGCTGTTCAGGAAATTGTGCTGGACGTTAAATCTACGATTACGCGAGTTTAATCAATTTGTTTTGTGTTTTAGTGTTCTGTCCTACGTCAGCAAATAAACTGTGTGTATGTGTGTAATAAGTAGTCGTTACTTTGAATCTTTACACACACACACACACACACACACACACACACACACACTATCGAATCTCATATTCTCCGCCGTGGTGGCCATAGCATTGCTTCCAATTAAACTTCGATCCGCGGGTTGCGTTCAGTTATACTTCAATTAGTATGATCCGCAGATGAAATCCGCTTGCGAGCCAGTATTTATTATCGAAAATTTATACAAAGAAGCATGAACGAAAGCGAAGTGCACCCTTTAATTTCTTCTATATCTCTCTCGCTATGCAGTAAAGTCGAAATAGTTTTTGATTTTCCTGTTGTCGCGCCTTGCATCCTAATACCCTTACTTGTAATTGATTATACTAATTGGAAGTAAGATCTTACTTCTGTTATATTTCGATCAAAATTATAGTTCTGTATTTGTTTGGAGTACAAAAATCTCGAGTTGAAATTATTCCTTACTCTTCATTTGATGTATATTGTATTGACAATATATATATATATATATGTGTGTGTGTGTGTGTGTATGTATGTATATGTATATATATGTGTGTATATATATTATGTGTATATATATGTGTGTGTGTATGTATGTATGTATGTATATATATGTGTGTGTATGTATAAGTATATATATGTGTGTGTATGTATGTATATATATATATATATATACTTATTAATAAAGGAAGTTTACTTCTATATCAGTTTTAACATGTATGATATCTTGATTAATAACAAATTCAAACATCGTTCTTACTTTCAGGTACCATGAAGCGAGCGTCTTCATATCAGTAAAAGCTGTTTCTTTTGTCCAGACTAATGCATGAACCGGTCGGTTAATTGCTTTTGCAATGGACTGGAAATTGTTTACATCGACATCTCCGATATCGAGGATGAAGATTGGCTCCCCTGGTGCATCTTTATTGATAGTAATTATGGGATCTTTGAACAACAGTGTAGGAGGAAGCTTTATGTCTTTAGTAGATACTTGTTGCATGTCTGTTTCACGGTCAGACTTATCGAGTAGAGCCTTGATGTCTTCAAGATTCATTCCTTGAATTTCTTGAAGGCTAAGAATAGAACCTGAGTGAAATTCAATGAAATCTTTGGTTTCGACTTTAATAAAAGAGTCAAGGCCCATCTCTCCCAAATTTCGCTTGGTATCAATTTGAGACATATCATCATAACCTAGAATCATAATATAAACAGATTTAATTGAAACAGGAAGGTTTAGTTAATTGCACAGTATTGAAGCCCATTATAGTTAGTTTAAAGAAAAAAGTGATATAAAAACGAAAATTAAATGTTTGAATGTGTGTGTGTCTCATTTTCTCAATTATTTTAATATAAAGTATATTTTAAGGCTGTATTAGTTCAAATTTTATTTATTTAAGTTCTGAAATAAAAGTTGTAGACTATAACTAATTTAAAATTTTTTTGGAAAGATTTTGTATATTTTTATGTATTGCTGTATAATAAATAATCGAATATGATTTTATAATTTGTATTTTTAGTGCAATATATTATTTATTTTCATTTTCCAAATTTTAATTTATTTAACCGAAATCTTGTGAACATTTTCTTAAATAGATTATATTAAAATTGTATATTTCTTGTAACATTAATAAATAAAGATTTTTCTTCGAAACATTTCTCGTTATAAAGTAAAAGAGTATGTAAATTGAATTTATTCAATAATGATAATATTTGACAATGTTTAAAAATATTGTTTTCATGATTATGGTTTATTTCTTATGGGTTGATGCTTCAATCAATCAACCAAACAAAAATATTGTAATTTCGAAATCCTTCTGGGATCCTTTTCAGCTTACTAATAGACTATTCTTTCAAAATATCATCTTCAAAGTGAATATTAAAAAATATTTTACGTCATTCTCAGATAATTGGAATCACGCTTTTCGTATTAAAATTTTCACTATTTGCATGTTCTAAATACGATAAATTAATGAAGATGACATCGATTTCTTTATATTCAGATGCTCAGGATTATTTATGATAATGTCACTATGATTAGTAACAATTTCATAAATTTATACATATGTTGAGATTCGAATAACGAATAGTACATTGATTCGGTTACAAATTATGCTACGAGCAATCTAAAAGATTGTTAAGAATAACTTAGATTACATCACCTTACGGTTTTTCCTTTAGGAAAAATATGAAAAATTTGAGTTGAAGTGTTTGATATAACTTTAAGCTGTATAGAAAAAATTAATGTAAACCACAATGTAAACTATAAAGTAAATCACACATATTTCAAAACTCACATAAATACATTGTGAAGATGGTAAAGTATTATTCTTAAGGAACGGAATACAGATTTGTTTCAGAAATGCAATTTAAATCATTAACAAAACAAAAGCAGTGAGAACTTTACCAAGAATTTTGATGAACTGAGACATCTTATTCTTCTGATCAGCTTTCTGCGTTAGTTCTGATGTCACATAAGAAGTTACAACAGGATTGTCTTGCTGGCAAAAAATATCCAAAGCTTCTAGACAAGAATGAACACTCTGCGCCATAAGACCATTCATTGTGAAATCGGTACCGAAGTCTCTTTGTGCTTTACCTACTTCTCCAATAATTCCCCATTGTATAGATAGACCTAAGAAAATGTAAAATGAATTAATTTCGAAGAAGGGCATAATTAATTACAATAGAGGCAAAACATCATTTCCGAAAAAAAAAAAGGAAAGAAATTGAATCATTTAATATTATTGATTTTTTGACTTATTTACTCATATTGCACGTATGATTTTATTTATTACTTTTAATGAAATTCATAACTTAAAGACAGCTTTGAATGAGATGCCACCTATTCAAGTTTTAAAAGAGTGAGACATGAAGAACGATTATGATTAAATGCAAGGGTGGATCGTGTGTCAAGTAATATTTTCTGAACCTCGGTAGAATTGTGAAAGAGGTAAAAGAGTAGGGTAATAAAAAACTCGAAATTGTGATCAACAAGCGATTTCTTTTTATCGAGAATTATTTCATGAAAGAAAAAGAAATTCTTTGGTTATATTGCTAATCCACCTATTCGATACCTTCTAGAAGTTGATTCCGTTCTTAGATACTTACTCCACCGTCCATGAATCAACTATCTTGTTACATGAATTTGAATCATTCATTCGTCGAATAGCACATTTTCTGCAGGCGCTTTAAAGAAGACTGTGTTCGGCCAATGACATTAAATAACAGCTCTTGCACTAATTTACATATCAAATTCCTATGCAGCAATACCATATAATTTGCCTGAACATTTTATTATATTTTTGGTGTCATAATTACATTTTTTATGACTTTTCTTAATTTTTGAAAACCAGAGTAAATTAGCATACACTTTTATACTTAAGGGTACTTTAAGCTTAAATAAATTTAGAGTCGGCTACTTATTTAAATTGTATCAATAAAATTTTATAAATGAGAATATATTATAAAACTTTGTAAAGACCTTAATAACTAAAAGCTATTTGTATATTGCAGCAGATGTAAAAAGAACAATTAATTAATTTCAGAGTAAACATACTGGCGTTAATTATAATTTATTTAATGTTATTTCGGCTCATTAACTGCTTACATACTTAAACAGTGAATGTTTTATTAACACACGCGAACCATTTTTGTTTAAAAAACAAGCACAACATTATGTATACATCTACGTAAATATACATTCAGTGCATTAAAAAAATATTGATTCTGCGAAGCTTGCCTTATTTATGTATAAAAATTTTGGTGATAGCTATTTCCCCAAAAAATATTGCTTTTGAAAATTTATGAAATAAAAAAAAGTGTTTATAATATTATGTATTTCAAGATCCAAATGGCACTTAAAAACTACCCTGCACTTACTATATAAATCATTTATAATAAAGTAAATATATATTTTAAGTATTGAAATTAAAAATACTTTAATGCAATGTTAGAATACGCTTGATAATTTCTTAATGGAAAGGCAGAACAGTTAAATTCGTTTTATTTGTTGTTTTTCAGAAATGTTTACAGTTGGAAAAAATGAAATTATTTTATCGGGATGAATACGAAACTTAAACGTATCGTTTGAATTTTAAGGCATTTATATAGTAGAAATATTTACTGAAATAGGAAATGAATTTGGCAAATGGTATGCTTTCAAGAATGAAAGAAAAATGAGATAAAATTAAAAATTGAAGTTTGGTGATTGTTGGAATTTTACAGTCTTTGGTTCTGAAACTTACCATGGAGACCTGCATTTTTTCTTTCTTCGCATATTCTATCCATTACAGAATTAGCATAGCCGTAGTTAGTTTGACCAGCATTGCCTCTGCCACAACTGACCGATGAAAAGCAAATGAAATAATCCAATGAAGGGCAAAGTTTTCGAGTCAGCTCGTCCAAATACACTGTGGCATCAGCCTTTGGCGCGCAGACTTTTTTGAACGTATCTGGTGTCTGACAGTTCATAAATGCATCATTTAAGACCTTAAAAAATAGAAAAACAAAATGAAAAATAAGTTGGGAAAAAGTTCTATAAATTCTCTTAGTTAAGTTTCTGAATTATTACGAACTTTCATAAAACTATTTTTTTTTATTACAGTAAGGAAACTATTTAGAACAATTAAAAATATTGTTACTTTAATAATATATGATAAAATTGTAAGATACAAGTTAGATTCATATTTTCTCCAATACTTTTGAAAGATTTTTAAGAATATATTCATCTAGCGTTTAGAATGGATTCCAAGTTTTGGACACACGCACTTCGGGATGGGAATTTCTGTTCTTTTGGAGGAACTGTTGTTAACTATTCTCGTTCATTTTTAAAGAATTGTTCTTTTAACCTGTTCTTTGATCCGCTTGTTCTTTAAGTTGACTAAACAAAACTTCAAAATATATTCTAATGAGTTTAACTCAAAAAATTACTACAAATGATGATTAATGTACACATTTTAGGAAAAATCAAATCGGTTGAATTTCAAAGAAAAACATATTTTTCATTAAATAAATACTAAATAAAACATTATTTTGTAACAGTAGATAGTGGAAATAAAGTAGTTTTGGTAATTTTTCAGTACGAGTATTCTCTTTGGGCTTACATATTCAAAATAAATTAATAAATTTAAGTATGTATGGTAAAAAAGAATTTGAAATCGTTTTATATCATATACTGCATTGTGAATTTTAGGCAAAAGCATTTAATTTTTTCATAGAAAAAATTGCTTAAAAAATGGACTTCTAATGCTTTTATATTCAATGCGTGAGATATTATATTCTTGCTAAAACACACAAAATAATATATAAATATGTTTTATTTTAGTTTGCTGAGTAACTAGCTACAAAAATTAAATACTATGTGTATAAACTTGTTTAGTTATTTCCATATTTTTAGTAAAATGAACAAATTTATAAAGGTACACATGAGATATATATTTGACATTTAAATTCATATTCTACTTTATTTTGCTTTCTGAATGTACATTAATAAGAATAAAAAAGAAAAAATGTTCACAAATTAAAAATTTCTTTATAAATCATTGTCAGATTTCTTTAAATTCATCGATATATATATATATATATATATATATATATGATTTTTATATTTTGAGACGCCTTCTAACTCCAGTCATTCGAGTCACAAGCACAGACAGCGCAAGCACGAGAGGCGCTCATCATAACATCATAATTAAATCTCTTCTTTTAAAAATCCGTTTTGTTATTGAATCCAGAAAACTCCTAGACATCTTTAAGACGAGCCATGTACCCATTTCTGTAGTTAGGATTCTACAGAGTAAAAAAATGGTGGCTCCGGCCGGGATGGAAAAGTAACTCATTAATCAGAATTCAGCGCACCTTGCCGTCTCACTGCAACATTACCATCCAGGTATTTTTGTTTTTAAAAATAAATGCACGTTGCATTACTGGAACAATTTAGAAGAGGAGTTTATGGAATGAAAAAGTGCCCCCTGCACTAGGAGTTCGAGGAAAGAAGTACTTCTTATACTTGGAGTTCACGATAAATGCATCCCGCATTTTTGAAATTGTCGCTGATAAGAAGATTTAATCGTCGAAACTCTATCCAGGTGAAAAAAATTCTACATTTCGCTTAGTGAAAAAAAATCATCCCGATTTTTAATGTGCCTTTTTGGATACTCCTTAGTGTTGTGATATGTGAAAAGAATTCTACATTCCACACACACACACACACACACACAGTTATATATATATAAAATTGTCTTGTATTATAAAAAGCTCTAAAATACATGTCGACAATCAAAAATATTCTGTAGAAAAATTATAAATGCATAAGCAAATTTTTTATGTAACTTATTATGCATATCATACAAATGGTTTTTCCCGCCTCAATTTCTGATTAATATCTAATGAAAATGCAAATATTTAGAATCGGTCCATAAATTTCAAAATATCCAAATGAATTTGGTCCATGGCTTTATTCGAGGAACTGTGCGGGAGTGGTATGTGTGAGACGCTAGCCCTGTTTGTCAATAGGGAGATTCACAACTGTTGAAGGAGTGGTTTCAGCACCTATTTGCTTATTTCTAGAACGAGAGAAGAGATGCTGAGAAGGAATGAAAATGGCATAATATGTTCGGACTTCTCTAGCGGCTTGTAGCCTATTGAAACACTCTTATTATAAATGATTGTACACCTGGGAAGGCAGAGTGGGAGAAGACGTCTCTGAATAACTCGTAATAGAAAAGAACAGATTTTTGGTGGACGGCTGACTCAGATGTTCTCGTTCTTAGAGATAAGTTATTTGGAAGGAACAGGTGGATCTTTTTTATCCCCATCCCTACATGCTCGCACACAAACAGATGTGATGGAAGTATGAAAGAAAGAAATATTTAGATATTAACTTTAAAATTATAGATAACAAAATATTTTTGATTGAATATTAAATATTTTTGATAAACAAAAGGTTATTCCAATTTTCATATCAATAGAGTAACTTACTGAAATAATAATTGACATATTTTAATTTTTAGAAATATTATCCTTAACTTAGGTAACTAAAACTCAGCTATTATTCATAAGCAGTATGAAGACTAACATTATAAAACTTCATAATTATTATATTGAAGCTGCTCTTTAACCTTTAAAAACACATTTGAAAATTATTGATTAAAAGATAAAATAAATAATTTTCAATTATTTTTATTTATTTATTTGATTTTTAACTTTTTATTCTTCTCTATAAAATAATTTTTATTTAATAAAATAATGTTTTAGTATTTTTTTTTCTTGTTTCTATATTGTAAAATACTTAATCTAATAATAATTCTATGTTTATAATGTAGTTAGTGATAACTTTTTGTTTTTAAATCCAATTATTTTATTACGATATTAAATTACAATCCTAAATATTTTAAATTTATTTCCCTTTTTTAAATAAAATCTTTATTATAATTTTATTGATTTTAATTTTTTGTGAGATTATTACAGTAATTTTCGCAATATTTTCTTCTAAGGTGGGAATTTTCAGGTATAGCCATTTGTTTTAATTTATTTTAACTATCTGTTCTTCTTAATGATTATTAATCAGTTTTGTATTTATGATTATAATTTTTGACATGTAATATAATAATTGTTACCTTTGTTCTTAATACATTTTCTTTAAGCAATAACTTGCTAATTTTTGGACATTCTTTTGTTGTTGATTCTACAGGTTTTGGTAGTTATCAATTTTTTTTAACAAGATAATGGTTGTGAGATTCGTAAGGATTCAGTGAAATGTTTAACCACGTCACAATCGCAAGCTTGTAACGTTAATTTACTCGTAATTGCTTCACATTCTTGTTTTGTGTCTCTATCTAATTTTCAAAAATAAATCCTTTCATGATTTTCATACTGATTTTTCTTTGCTTTTTTTTTCTCAATTTAGTATCTTTATCCTAATCATGTAATTATTATTAAGAATTTTATTGTTTCGATAGTTATTAATCAATTTATATTTTATATTTTTAGTATTACTTGTGCTGAAGCAGATTATTCATTTAATTTTTTAAATATGAATTTAAATTTAAATTTATAAATTATACCTATACCTATAAAATTATAAATATATATATATACACATATATAACAAAAAAAAACCGATGCACCAAGAAGGAGACGCCCGATTGTAATGAAATTTTGTATGCAAAAACATTTGGACCGAACATGCAAATGATTAAATTTGCTGTCCAATGAATGAATAGAGGGAGCTACAGCGCATTGGAACTGCGCACTCAATAGGTGTATATAAGTGATTCTCAGATTCTCAATCTGATGGTCAAATTTTCTGTTGCATTGCGTTTTAGGATAACTTTCAACGACTGAAAAAAGGACTCGCCGCAGGATTCGAGCTCATTATGACCAACTGTCAGAGTTTGAAAAAGGTCGTATTATTGTATTGAAAGAGGCAGGTTTGTAGCGGTCATGATTGTAGCGATCGACCTAGGGCCACAACAGATCAGGAGGACAGAGTGATTGTCAGATCAGCTGTCACAGCGCCTGATTCATCGTTACCGACCATCAGACGTGTGACCCGCACACGAGTGTCCATCATGACTATTCATAGACGGCTGATAGAGCGAAATCTACGCTCGTACTGACCGCAACGCAACTTGCCACTCAGGCTTGCACACTGTCGAGCCAGATTACAGTGGTGCTTGGCTCGATCCGGTTGGAATGATGCTGACTGGGGACGTATAGTGTTTAGCGCCGAATCACGCTTCGAACTGTGTCCTGACGATCTTCGAAGACGTGTCTGGAGACGCTTAGGGCAGTGTGCCGATTCTGCTTTCACTATTGCACTCCACTCAGGCCCTCAATCAGGAGTTATGGTATGGGGTGCCATTTCCCTTGACAGCCGGAGACCTTTCGTCGTCATTAGAGGCACACTTACAGCACAGCGGTACGTCGAAGACATTCTGAGACCTGTTTTGCTACTGTTCCTTTTTCAGTACCCTGGCCATATTTTTCAGCAAGATAATACAAACTCACGTACGGCCCGTGTTGCTATGAAATGTCATATAGCTTGTCAAACACTTCCTTGGCCACTTCCCGAGCATACCTAGGATATGATGGAAAGGAGACTGCATATACCAGGGAAAGCTGATGACCTCGGCCAACAATTGGAGCAAATGTGGCAAGAAATACCGCAGGAGACCATCAGGGAGATTTATCACTTTATGTCACGTCGTGTGGCAGCTTGCATCCAGGCTAGAGGTGGGTCAACACCTTATTAAACTTGTTACTTTGTAACTATGTAACTCTGAAATAAATCATTCAGTTTTTCTGAAATTTTAATCATTTTCTATTCGGTACATATATTTATATACATCCGAATATATCTCTATGTGTATATATATATATATATATATATATATATATATATATATCCTATGTAGATTCTATGTAAATTTTGTGCAAGCTTAGACATTTTACTTTATGATGATTCTAGAATTTATTGATTGCATATTAGAAACACCTAGAACTATTTTTTTGAATAACTTGAAGAAAATTTTAACGGCCTCTTAATAGTTTCTTTGCTATTTTAATTTTGTGTTGTCGTCTATTTTTTTAAGACCGTATTTTATTTGCAATATTTACATTCACAAGTTTTTACTATGTAAGTGAATAATCTTTTTTTAAACTTAAGGTATATTTCAAAGTTAAAGTACAACTGATTGTTCTGTTTCGTAGGTATTTTATATTTGAAGGTATACTATATTTGAAGAATTTCTAAACGTGGTAATATTTACGGAAAATGAATTGTTCTTTTTATAGTTCATTTTTGTGTTTAGTAATAGTTTTCCTCTGTAGCTATATTAGTTTTTGTTTTTAAGGAATTATTTGGAGTTGTATTTTTTTTTTCTTAATTGCCTTTCAAGAATTTTGATTTTGTGTTTAATTTCTTTTGAAAGGTATTTTTGGTCTTATAATAATTTTATAATAAAATGTACTTTGTTAATTGGGATAGTGTCGCCAATAATTCTAGAATGACTTAGCCTTACGGACTAAAGCCTGATATAAATTTAACTATATTACATTCCATTTTTTTTTTCATGAAATGTTTAGTACTTTACATTTTTTTCAATTACTGATATTTCTTGCATTTAACTTTTTATTTTTAATTCAATTTATTTTAAAATTCACTGCTACAAAATATGCGTTTCAAACATGTTAATACTAATTGCTTACAAGTGGTAATTATTATATAGGAAGATGTAAAATCATGTAAACGTACTCGACTCCTTCTCGGATTTAGTGGCGGTACAGAAGAAGGAGATTCAGAATTATAAAAAAAAATCTCTTCAAGAGAAAAATTGGACTTAATAAGAACAACTTATGAATTAATTGATGGAGTATTTTGCAAAAAGAGCTTTGAAACAGATAGAAAGAT
This sequence comes from Nephila pilipes, assembly GCA_019974015.1. Taxonomy (NCBI): domain Eukaryota; kingdom Metazoa; phylum Arthropoda; class Arachnida; order Araneae; family Nephilidae; genus Nephila; species Nephila pilipes. The sequence continues at coordinate 103,108 of BMAW01038780.1, forward strand.
GTGGTTACAGGTCATTCCAAGAAATCAAGTTAAGGATATACTCCGATATTTTCATGACGCACCTACAGCAGGCCATTTAGGATTAATCAGAGCGTATAATAGAATGAGGAATCAATAGAAACAATTCTATTGGCAGGGTCTCTATCACACTATACGTCGATATGTGAATATGTGTATATATATGTGTGTGCCATGAATGCCAACGAAGAAATGCCGTTTCACTTCAGCCGGCCGGTCATCTAGTATCTATCTCACCTGCAAATGCTCAATTCCATCAAACGGGGATAGACTTCCTCGGACGATTTCCAATGTCGCTGAAGGAACATAAATGGTTCATTGTCGAGGATTACTCTTTTAGTTATTTTATCAATAACTTTATTTTTATATTTTGATATAAAAGTTTGCTTTTAGTATTGAAAGAAAAGAGAAAATTCCAATCTATACGCATGTAATTATTTCAAACATAAATTTTTCAAAAACCTTCTCTGATAACGTGGAATTAATTAATAAGAAGAAAAATTAATTTCCCTTTGTACAAATTGCAATATTTAAGACCTTCGTGTTCAAGGGACAATAATTACCATTGCAGAATTGAATATGCCTCCAACTGGTGCGATGCAAGACGCATTTCTGAGTAGTGTTTCGGCTTCACTCTTAATGCTTGCATTGAGGGTAGAGACTTGAACATTAATTCCTTGCGTTTGCCATTTTTTGAGACGGAAGTGGTGGTAAGAAGTCCTGATGCCGTACCTAGAGGTCAAGATGAGATTTTTGGCTCCTTTTCTGATCATCCATTTGGTGACTTCCATTCCGAATCCACCAAGTCCTCCGATGATAATGTACACTTTATTGTAATAAAAGTGAGTATCAAGTACTGCTGGCAACATAAAACGTTTAGGTATATTATATGCTTCAGTTTCCTCATCACGTATCTGAAAAAGAATTATTAAGATTTAAAAAAATGATTCATTTTGTTTAAAAGCGTATTTCCCTTTTTACTTGAAAATTTAAAAGCATGGAAGCCATTTTATAAAAACTTTTCTAAAATTGTAAAGAAGGCGGTTATGGAAAGAAGATTTTTAAGCTTTCTCATCCTTTAACTTATTCTTATTTGAATTAGATGAATTCTCAGTACGTTAGGAAAGTATAAGACTGCTTTAATTTTGAAATAAATAATAGCTTCAAATTATAATTTAAATAAATTGAATGTGATATTACAACATATTTATTATAATAATCTTTCATTAATTTTAAATAAAGTAATAAATGATTAAATTAAAAAATATTAAAAATAAGTGAAAAATCCCTATTAACAACTTACAAAACTACTTGTCGAAAAATAAAAAAAGTATGAAAATTAATATGATATTTGTCCTCTAGTTTTCCTGATAACCTTAAAACACTCTGTTTTTGATTGAAATTACCAAGTGATTAAGTTCAGTTTCTGAAATCTATTTTACTATTCTTTTACTATAGCTATTTTCAGTTCATGAACTGATGAAAACTTGTTATCAACAAGTTTTAAGTCACGCAATCAATCATGTAAAACATTATTTCGATTACTTCCCCAATAGGTTTATAGCAATCTAGTTTTTCAATAGGTTTGTAGCAATCTTGATCGTCAAGTTTAAGTTTCTTTTTCAACAGAATATATAATATATTTCCACTGATCGTACCAAGACTTGACATTCTTAGCCCAATTCAGTCTTTCTTCTCGATGATGATTGAATAACTTCGATGTTTTCTTTATTTTCATAAATTTCAACAAATCTCAAGAGTTGATAACACATAGACACAAAATATATTAACAGTCAAGATTGTAAAAGGTGACAAAAACAATATGAAGAAACGGATTTAAAGACCATTCCCCTATGAATATGAAATATTGCATACAGTTGTAAAGTAAAGATACGAGTAATTGATAAGTATTGTATAATCGATTATTTTCACATGAAATCTTACTTTCAGAAGTATTTTTCCAACATGGATGCCTTTTGTCATATATTTGAAAGCGTCTTCTACAGAATTTCTGTCAAATAGTGTTCTATCCAGCGGTTTGATAGCACCAGTTCTCATATCATCTTGAATCATACGCAAGACGGGCAGAATTTCCTCTGAGTCAAGCAAGTCATCTAATTCTACGGCATGAAACGAAATGCTCTTCAGGAATATTTTAAGACCTAAAAATGAAGTAATAAGTTTAATAAAATTGTTCCTCCGTATTTTGTGATGAAATCATTGGAAAAAATTGAGAAATATGTTATATACTTGGAATGAAATCACGAATTACTTTAGATTATTAAATAGTTTGTACACTTCAAATATGACAAGTTGGTTGTTTTATGAACGACTCGCGAAGAGGCGATACGAGAACTATAGGTTGTGAAACTCAGTCAAGGGACAATACGTGAGCTCGCTCCCCATTCTCCAAACTTCCACGCTTACAAATGACTAGATATGTCTTGAAGTAGTCAAATAATCTGTTAAACTTTAATGCTACTTCCCCTTCTCAAACTATGTAAAATATAGTGAAAGACTTTCAGTATGTGTGTGTCGTGCGGCAACATTTTTCTGTATTCTTCTTAACGAACTTTCCATAATTTCTACTGTTATTTTGGATAACTAGACTTTTAAGTTACTAAATAAAAGCTTTTCTTACAATAACGTTCTAGGTACGCATTTAAAATACAGTTTTATTATGTGAACAGAGTAAGATAAATTGATATCTAATTTGAGAATGTTGAGATATGCGCATTCACATTTATATTTCAAATTATTTTAGAGGAAAGCAATTTCATTAAATCAAGACGATTTAAATATATTTTTAAGCATTTTCAGCACACAATTAGTAACAGAAAATAAACGACATTATCAAATAAACTTTTTCTTATTGTGAAATCTCTATTAAAATGGAAATTGTGAAATTCATTATAATATTAACAATTTTTACCAATGGTGAAACAAACTTTTTAACCTGTTTGAAAAACTATTTGAACAAAAAAAAGCGGAAAATTAAAACAGTTTAATGTATTAAATAGAAAAAATTAAGTTTTAAAACTAATTTATAGTAATAAATTAATTTAATATGCAAAGAAGCTAGGTAAACATTGAGAGAATGTGCATTTGATTTTGAATACGATTAACAGCCTAACAAGCGGCATGGAATATTCACAAAGATTAGTTAATGTTACTTCTTATAGGCAATTTATTTAAAAGGCTCGTTTAATAAAATTTGGATATACGTCTGAATATAAATGCACTTGAAACGCAGTTGTAAAAAATACTTGTGAATTTAAAATTTGCTTTCCTCTTTTTCCTTCTTTACTTTCCTTTATATTCATTGCATCTTCGGAAAATCGAACGCATCTCCACTGAAAATTATTTTTAAGCAAAGAAAAAGAGAGCATGATATTTATCAGTATGATTAAAGTTCGAAAAATACTTACCGATTTCACGATTCAGTGATAAATCATATCTACCAATTTCAATGAATCTACCATTTTTAGCAATGCATCGGATACTGGCTTGGAATTTGTCATCTGCGAGAGAATTTAAAACGACATCGACTCCTATAAAAATATAATAAATTAAAGATTATTTTTTGTTGGATTTCTTCCCATGCGGGTATCAAAGGCAATAACAGAGCAACTAAATCTACAACCAGTGCAATCTCTCTTACCATTCCATATTGCGCTATTATAAAATGTGTTAAATCAGCTATTCACGATCATTGGTAGGATTAATAGAATTTTGAAATAAATAATAAACTAAATCATATTAAACCCATCATTTCTCAATGGAATTCATTTACGAGTAGAACACTGGACGTTATTACGTTTCGGATACATTAGACTTTTACACAAATATCTCTTTCAAGAGGATGATTTCCCTACACGTAATCATTGTGTTTGTCCTCTGACTATGAGACACACTTTAACTAAATGCTCCATGCCAACTCTATTCATTTTAAACATTTTTAAACTTAAGTCTTATACATCATCTTTCATTGATTTGGTTGAGGGTTTTCCTCAACTAAATATTTTTAATTTCTTACTTGATTTGGGTTTTACTCCATACATATAATTTTATAGAACTTCATTTTATTCGCAATTCTAAAGCTGAATTTTAAATTAATTTACTAGAAACATTTTAGCATCTTAACCTTGTATTTTACTAGAAACATTAGGATTTAATGCTAAAAATGCATACAACCAACAGCAACAATAACAAATCAATTCATTCATAAAGACTTCAATTTAATCGCATAAGATTATTATGAACAAAAGCTTAAAGAGTGAGATAAAAAATTTGAATGTTGTTGATGTCATCTGATCAAGGATCAAAACCTACCAGCATTACAATCTTCTAAAGTTATTTAAAGAGGAAAAATGCAACAATATTAACATGACTTCATGGCATGTAAAGCAAACATTCGTATTTTAGTACACGTGAAAGTATGTCTTTCTATCTCATTCTTGTAATCTATTTTCAATGAATTAAACGTATTCTTTTTATATACACGAATAATATGTTAATAATGTTATCTTCTATATTTTCTATTTCAATTAATGGCTTACGTTTTTTTTTAAATTTTAGCAATCACCATAGTAAATGGATTTATGTCCAGCAAGCTTATAAAATTTAGTTATTATTGCAGAAGTTAGTTTCTATCAAAAGAAAAAAAATGCTTTCGATTTGAATTATTTTTCTTATATCAGGCAAAGTTAGGTATCTCCTTTGATTGCGAAGTAGTTATAAAACAGCTTTGAAAATTATGTGTAGAATATGAAAGGAGAGGGGAAGTATATTATTCTTATTAATGGACCTCGAATGTTACTTTATTTAGCATGACAATAATTTCGGTCGCCTGTTTATCTTTAAGTGTTATGCTTACCACTTTATAAATTATATAACATATTATTAAAGACCAGTAAACATCCAAATTTTGAAAGAAAAAAAAATTATAAATTCCTTTTAGTCAAAATGAATAAAAAATAATTAAATTGAATAAATAATTATGAGAGACTTTCGAAGTAAAATTAAGAATAAGAATAGTAGAATATCATCATAAAATGTTTTTACATTTTGTTTTATAACACGTCGAAAAAAGAAGTAGTATTAATTATGTACTGACCTTTCCCATGAGTTCTTTCCATGATCAAGAGCTCGAAAGAGGTATTTCTGGAACATCCTATGTTTTCCTCTTTAATTTGAGGAAATTTCTTTTTTAAATACCGCTTTTTTTCCTCAGTACCTGTAAAAAATATACTTATTATTTCATCGATCGAGCTAAAATTGCATATCCTTGAATGTTCCCTTGTGAGTTGATTAAAGATAGTCTTTGGTATGTAATTGAACAGCTTACATAGGAAATCTATTTAATATTTTTTAAGAAATGTTCCTAATTCTATAAAATAACATATTTAAAGTAATTCTTTACAGTGAAGAGTAGAGTGCCAATTCCAATGCCCACCAGACAGCAACTCTTATTTATAAGATGCTTTGTCTACCTTAAGCAGATCATTCAATATATGTGGGGGGGGGCAGAAACGTTCAACAAACACACCTTTTACAAATTTACAAATTTTTGCGAAATTTCCCCTTCACGTTTCATAATTTGCATTACTTAAAGTAGTAGTACTTAAAGTAAAGAATCCTGGATATCCAGGGTATTTCACATTTACAAAAATTTAAGGAGTTATAGAAAACATGTAACATGCCATTTTCACCAAACAATGCATAAGCGGAGAACAAGCAGTGAAATGCTAGATGGTGCTGTGTTGGAAAGTTTGAGCGAGTTTGCTTTTGCATCGTCGTTTTTACCATGGATTTCCGGAGGCATGGCAATGTACAGTGATCAGGAAAATCCACAGTAAAAAGGATGATGAAAAAAATTGAGCTTTATTCTTTCCATTGCAGTACAGTCTAGCGGTTCACCGCTTGCTCTCCACCCATGTATTGTATGGTGAAAATTGCTTGTTTAGATGTTTTCTATCACCCCATTCCTTTTTGCCCTTGAGTTTCGAATCACCATGTATTATTTGATTTTATACAATGGAAAAGTATATTACTTACCAACTGTAACAAAGATTTCACAATTTAAGCGAAGTGCAATGTTTATAGCAGCTAAGCCAACACCGCCAGTTCCAGAGTGTATTAAAACGCTTTCCCGTGGCTGTAGTCGTGCTCTGGTAAAGAAACAGTAATAGCAGGTTGTATAAACAATTGGTATTGTAGCCGCTTCTTCTAAGCTCCAATTGTCAGGAATTTCAATACAAAACTTAGGCTCTCTAAGTATCGAAGTGGCGATGGCTTGAGAAGAGGCGAACCCACAAAGTCTTTTACCACTCATCTCTTCCCTTCCACTAAATTCAAATCCAATTGCACATTTTTCTGGAAAGAACATGGTTTCAATTATTTATTCGAGAGATGAAAGTTATTATCATTGATGTTGAATAATTTTTACGCATCATATACCTACGTACTATAACCCTAAAAAACAAATATAACAAAACAAATAAAATAAATAGAAAAACATATCTACTATTTCCCCCCCCCCCGGTATTTGGAAGTTAAAGGGATTTCTTTCAATAGATACATATTTCCTTTAGATACGATTAACAGAAAACGTAGAAATTTAAATAATTTTTTCGATTTATGGTTGCTCTTAAGAAATTCAAAAATATTCCCTATTGAACTTGAAATCTTTTCTCAAATTAATTAAGTAAGATAAAGTAAAGGTGATTTCAATAAATGTATCTAATTAATTTTAATTGTATTTTTTTATGGTAATTTATTTAAAATTTACGATTTAAGGCATTTCTCTTTTGGATCATATTTATATTTTATTTATGCATTAAAACAATTACAAACATATTTAATTACTTTGCAGAATACAGGGAAAACAATTAGGACATTTTACTTTGATTATAAATTTATTAAGAATAAGAATCTAAATTTAAATGAAACGCTATCAATAGAAATTTCAATTGATGAGGTACTAATAGCCTATATCAATTACTGAAGCTTTCAATGCTGAAAAGTATTTTGTTCTGTAAAACAAAATAAAATTGTAATGAAATATTATCCTTATTTTATATTTAAGAAATTAACATTTGTTTCCTACGCACATGAACAAAACATTTCGCACAAATGTAGTAAATAGACTGATTCTAATAGAACTGTTTAAATTATTTTTTTAACTTTTTTTCTAGCTATGACGCGAAAGGCCTTCATAGACTATACTACCAAGGATAACTGGACTAATGTCTGTAAGAGTTGATCTTCATCAGGTCTGTCCAACCCAAAAGACTCTGCGGGCCGATTCCTATACGCATTTTATGAGAGGGATGCAATGTGTGTGTGTCTGATGAATTCGATTTATCACCTTTAATGTTGGCTCTTTTAACGTTAATTAAATATTCTTAATAATCTCGTGAGCATCAACAGTAAGTCTCTTCTTAATATTTCAAACTACAACTCAGACCCTAATATTAAGAGACCAAAAATTATATGCTTAAATTTGTAAAAAAAAAAAATCACATTTTTTACTTCTTAATTCTAACACAAACACAGAAACACCATACTCCACCAACCAAACTTAACAGACCAATCCGAACACGTTCTCTCATCACCACATCTCTCACACACACTTCTCAAAAACTGATACCTTCCAGACACTGACACGAAAGGTGGCTATCTCTTTGGCTGAAAGGTTGTTAAAATACTCCGATAGCTCCTCTTGATGAATTTACTATAAGGACTGCAATCCCTCATTGAAATCCTCCCTGTGATATATAACTTGTGCTATAATTGGTAAATTTGTTTACATATTTGCTATTTTTAGAAGACATGATTGCTAATTTTATTTTATTAAATGTGCACTTTCAAATTGAGAAGGAAATGTTAAATACAGCGCTTACACCTACAAAAATGTTCAAATCAAAGAAAACAATTTCATGCATTCCACACTTTGGAAAAAAAGTAATGTGAGCAAAGAAAAACATAACTGAGACATAATTGACTGCAGACATGAACACTTCTGATCTTGTTTTCCGACTTATGTTGAAATAATTTTTCTTTTGGTTTACTTGCGATTCTAATTCCAATCAATATAAAAATATTTATTGCCAGTTTTTAAATGATTTGGCATACAATTAAAACCTAACATTGAAGATTTGATAATAATTTGATTGAGCAGATTTAACGGAAAATTTTGGACATATTTCTTTAATAAGCTTCTGTAAGATACATATTATCCCACATTAAAATATCCTTTGTTTTGAAATTTTGGCTTATGTATGCCATCGTTCTATTTACAAGCATTTACATTTATATTATTACTTTTAAGAACAAGCGCACAAAATATAAATCAAGTCGCACAAAAAATAAATCAAGTCAAAATTTGTGTTTTGTGTGCCTATTTAAAACACGTTGAGAATTACAATATCTAATGAAAAAAAAAATCGAATGTTTTTTGACTGGTAGTTCAATAACGTCACACTCTCAGAAGTAACAAGAGGGCAAATGATGAAAGATTTCGTAATTTTGAGTCTCGTTCAAGCGATGAGGAAGACACATGAATCGGCACCTCGCTTTCCTAACTTTCACTCCAACGAGAGGACATTAGACCTCGACAACCCCACTACACGACGTGTCTGAAGTAGTATCAGGGCTAAAGCAATGCCAGCAAATCGGCAGAAACAATGCCAGCTGCAAGTTCACGACCATGATTGCTAGACTGGTGCTGCCACAAAAATATCAAAACAGTAGTGTCTCAAAAAATAATGTCAAACCTCTAATTTTATGCTTCTGTCAAGTCTTTTTTATAGTAAAATAATTCAAGAATTTATGAAGTTTAAGTTACTTTAATTATGTTCATTAAA
>BMAW01038780.1:126992-144301 GCA_019974015.1 Nephila pilipes
TCTCTAGAAAATTCACTTGATTGTGGGGAATATTTTAGAACAATGAATGACTGGCTGTGGTCCCATCGTATCAAGTCGGATAACATGGGGGTACCTCTCGGAACTGGAAACTTCACTGGTGGGTACAGTCGCTCAATCTTTACATTCAAACCTTCATTATACATTCTAAATGGAATGAAAATATGAAATAAATTTCTCAAGTGTTAGTAATGAAAATCTATGATGAATAATTTCTTTATTTGTTCATCTAGACTTATGCACCTCAAAAGTATTGCATATGTTGGGTCCGAGTAACAATAAACACAAACTAAATTACCTTTTCATATACATGTACGAAGAAGTATCGTAAAGAGTTACTAATTCCTAAGAAACAAAAACTGAGATATCTGAATAAAATTTATTCCACTTATTAATTGATCCTTATGTATGCAATGTGATAAATTATAACATTATAACGATAAATGTTGATTTGTTTGGTTTCGGGAAACCATAAATTAAAGTAACTTGCAATTTGGAGAACATAGAGTTCAATGAGTAGAATTCTACAATTACAATCTTCGAAAGAATAAGAAACGCTGCAAGAAATGTTTTATGACTGTGTAGAAAAGTTTGAAGAGTAATAAATGAGCCGCTCAGAAGCCAATGCGGTTAAGTCCAAAACACAAAAATTGAGAAAATTAATGTTTTTTGATACATTAGTTTTTAAAATTCTTGGTTTATTAATTTAATTAGAAAAGTCTTTTTTCGAGGTGTAAACTCTGCAAAAAAACAAGATATGTACAGGATGTGTAAATAAAAACGTAAGTATTTATTGAAATAATGACAGCATCTTAAAATTTTTAGGACTTATACCTTTTGGCAGCTGAAAAAGATAAGAAATTTATGTAAAAATAATAAAATAACATTTATTGTCATAAGTTTTTTGTTTATTCATCATAACAAACATCATCTTCTTCCGAGTTATTTAAATGTAAATCTTGATCTCCACGTGTTGTCCTTAATGTCCTGTAAAAGTCGTGTTTAATTGGAGGTATATACTTTAATAAACACATGATGTCTTTTTTTGTTTCTCTTGAAATTGTTCTGCCATTAGGATATAATATAGGTTGAGTTATATTTTTTAAATTTACTGGCCAACCTAAATCTTTTTTATTATTTTAAAAAGTCAGAGTTTTTACAGTTATTAAAGAAAATTTATTTAATGTTTTTGATAACACAATAATTTTCGCAAACACTTTAACGTAATATTTTTGTGTTTTGACACACATGCATAAAACTCAAACAATTCTAATTAGAAGTACGGTTACAGTTACAATGAATTTCTTGTTTTTCAGTGTTACCAACAAATATCGAAAGAAGAAGAATAATTTAATTTTTATTTCATAGTTTATGTAAAAAAATATTGGTAAAAGGTGGACTTATTCACAATGGCTTCTGAAATTATTATACAATATATTCAGAAGCGATTAAAAAAAGGGCTGTCTAACCTAGAAAAAGTAACCAACGAGTAAATCCTTTAATAACTAAGAAGATTATTATTTATTTCATCAAAATTTCCAAAAATCAGAAAATATCAAAAAATGGACTTAACCGCATTGGCTTCTGAGCGGCTCAAATAAAAATTAAGTTTTTATCTTGAATGTTTTTGGTAATAATTAAGACTTTATGATACTGCGAGTTACTTCAATCTTCTGCTTCCTGAAACCAAACAAATCGACACGAATATTTGTAATTTACAACATTATGTGCATAATAATCAATTAACAGAATAATTTTGGTCAAGATACCTCGATTATTTTTTAGAAATAATTAAAACTTTACAATACGAATCAATGGAAGAAACAGAAGAATGCAAAGTTAATAAAATTTTAATAATGCAGCTATAATGTTTCGAAAGATCAGACTAAAATCTTATGCTAAATGACAGTGATATATAAAGGTATTTGTAACATACTGGTTACATTGATTAATATAACCTGTGATGTCAAGAAAAATAATGTGCATCGTTTTAACGAATTTTGATGCAAAGGTTTCTCGTAGACTTCATTTAGTGGCCATAAAAAAGATTTTGAGTCATAGAGCCAGATAGCTAAAGAAGACTCTAAAAAGTTTGGCAGATAAAAAAGTGTAACCAAGTATGGCTCTAAAAATTCAGGTCTTTTGCCAAATGTTCTGTTTTTATGATAGATAACGCTGCTATCGCTTAATCAAAATATACATGAAACAAGGATAAGTTATAACAGAGAAGGAAAAAAAGTATCAATCTAGATAAAATAACGTTATCTAAATAAAAAAAAAGACCGTCTAATATGTGCCTCAAATACTTTTCCAAAACTGAAACTAGAGTAAAATAACCCTCTATGTTCTCATAATTTGCTAGCGTTATTCCGTTATACGTAATCAATAAATTATTCAATTATAAGAATTATCATCTGTTAAAAGAACATCGACATCCAGAGGAGTAATTAAAATAAGTGTTTTGGAGATCCTGGCGTTCTCCTTATTCAAAATATACTCAAATAAATAAGCATATACACACTACACTATTACTGCAAAATATATATTATATTACTGCTGCAAAATATTTTTCTGAACGTATTAATTACAATAATGTATATAAAAAAATCGTGTAATGCTACAGGTTAAGAATTTATTATTTATAAAAAGTGAATCATATGTCGTATTTTAACAAATAACTTATAAACCATTGTTGAAGAGAAAATACATTTTAGGCAATCAAAAACTAGTCAGTAGTTCTCTTTAATGATAAACGAAGCTTCCCAAAGATAGTTTTATTTTAAAATCTACGTTGTTAAATGAAAATAGATGTAACAATCGAGGAAGGTAGTTAATTTTAACATATCCTTTTTAAAACCATTTTAAAATACTAAATACTAATTTTATCTTAAAATTAATATTTCTTTAATAAAGAATAATCCTGGACAGATTATCTCCAAATTTCTGCTCTTTGTATCTTTAGTCAATAAAGGTTTTCCAGGAGCACAACTAAAAGTCATAATTTACAATAAAAATGTGATGTCTATAAATGGTTAGTTTCGAAAAATTTCTTCATTCATTATTCTTCGCTGAAAGCTTAGATTTGTACTTAGATGTTGTAAAGTTTAGATGTACACCTCAAATCCTAGGTGACCTTTAATTTCAACTCCAAATAGTAATGGAGCAGTACATCAGTTAAAAGCATAAAAGTTTTAAATACAATATAGTGACTATTTTGAGTATAGCAAAGGAATATATATATTGACGGTAAACCTGCATCCCCCCCCCCATTTCTATCATCAAAGAAAATAACTTTTCGTGACTATATTCGAGATTATCGAATTACTGCCGTTCCAACAGTATGCTAATATATCAATAACAAAGGAGGGAGTAAATATGATGCATCTGTAGTATATCGCGCGCACGTTTTCAAATATATCCTAATCTAACCGATATTTTCCCGATATTGTAATATATGGAGTTTACAGTAAGAGAGAATAAACTACAATTAAAGACAGGTACTGTTTGTTGTTTTTATATAAATGAATTTGAAGTTTTACTTCTATTGTTTGTGGAATTTTTGTGTAATTGTTGATGATTATTAATTAATACATTCAATTGAAAATTTTCTATATAAGTTGTGCATCAATATTTTTGTCAGGATTACTCACATAACTCCTAATTTAATCAAGAATATGTCTACAACAGTTTGGGAATTGCTCTGATCTGGAAAATTTATGTCTGGTTAAAATAAATGTTAAAAAAGGAGAAAAAAGTTACATATTTATTGGTTTTTAAATAACTCACTTATATACATATATATAAAATATTTCTACTACAAAGGATAGTTAATTACTCGTTTTTTCTAGTGACGAGGGACTTTTCGGATCCAAATAAAGAAACAGATTTTATATAAAGTTTTATAATTAAGGTATAATATATGGTATGTCCAAACAAATTTAGATTATGAGGATTTTAAGCATATTTAATAAATGTCAGACCACTGGTTCATCGTGCGTTTAATCATCACCAAGGACCATTCCCTGCAAATAATAACAAGAAGTTATCTCCACGCTATGAGTTAAATTATGTAACTGTGTGTGTCACCCTGTAGTGTAGGAAGGCGTTACAAATATCATTTCTTACAGCTCGGTCAGTCTGAGTATCAATGACCTCAGCGATATGTAAGCACGACCGTTCAATATTATATTACACAAAATTATACGTAAAGCAAAATTTATATTTAACAGTATGTATATATTTGAGCAACAACAGTGCAAAAAATAAACATGACATATAAACATAGAGGAGAAATAAAAAAAATTGCAAAATAAATTTCAAATTTAGAATATGAGTTAGTCTTAGATTTTATCTACCCAAGGGAGGAATATTTCATTAGATCAGGAGAGGTGGTAATTACATTTGGATCTGGATGATCGTCTACTTTCTCAACGTCATATGCGTCTCTGGGAATAGCTTTAGTTTTTTTTGACATGGACCAAAATATTTAGATCTATGTTCCAGGTTTAGACCAAATTACACATGTGGGAAGCTAGCAAATCCCCAATTTGATACTATGGAGCCTTTTTCTCTTCTTATTTATTTTCTGGTATTTAGACTGAATGTTGAGAATATCTCGTTTTACATCATAATGGATGCTTTCTTTTTGGTCCAGATATTCTTCTAGCTCCTCTGTTAGTACATCTCTGAATTTTTTGTCTTCTTCCTTTTGAACGCCAGTTAGTATTGCAAATGTCCACATACTATCTTCTACAGTACTGTTGAGGATCCTTTGTGAACTGTTTACATACCGAACTTTGAGTTAAGTTGAATTCTTTCAACTTGACTATTTTTTCATGGAACTTCTTGATTTATTTGCAGATGTAATCATTCTTCATGCAATACTCGAAGACACAAATATTTGTCGAAGTGAATGCAGGTCCTCGGTTGGTTATTGGTCATTTTGAGTTTACCAAATGTGTATTTCGTTGTAATTTCAACCTTTTAATAGCATCTTCTGAGAATACAGTTTTTAATGGGTATAAAAAGGTGAACTTCGAAAAGTCATCAACTTCCATCTGCCCATATTGAAAGTTTTTTTTACTTGAAATCGACATCATAGGTAGAGAATTCATAACTTGATGTTGGATTCAGAAATATTTCCCTTTCCCTCGACTTTTTGTTGGATAGTTTACAAGGCACACACTTAGCAAATACATGTTGAGTAAGTTTAATTAAATGTGGAATGAAAAAAAAATCTGGACCATTTCTTTTGTTTTTGCGACTTCTGTTGTCTAAATCTGATGATTCCTTGTTCAAGCCGATCATCAATATGTCTTTTGACCTTTTGTTTCTCTACAAGTGGCAAAGACGAGATGGTTGGTAGACTGGAATATTATATTTCAAAATGATTCTCATAAAAAGATCCGCAGTTGTATTATTCTTTGGTTTGTAAGAAGAAATTATTCTTTTCGAATTATTTTTTATACTTGTTAGTCGAGGATGTGATTCAAAACTAACTCGCATCCGAGATGTAATTAACACAGATATTTGCGTTAGCTATACGTTTTCCACATATTTGTGGAGCTCAACGTCCCTTTTGGAGAAATTTAAAAACGATTGTTTCAAAACGTCTGCGCCTATTACGACTTGGAAGTTTAGAAGATTGGTTGGCACTACAGGATACTTTAAAAGATAATGGTCTTCATCTGTAACGAAGTTATATTTAAAAGAGCATTTCATTAACACTTATGATTTTCCTATTCCAGATGGAATAATACATTCCTTCAATTACTTAATTCACGGATGAGACCAAAAATCTTCATACCGACGTCTTCACGGATGAGACTATCTTAACTTCTTCTATTTATAAGTACGGAAATGGGTCTCTCACCAAGTGTAATATTTCTTACGTGTAGTCTTTTCTGCGTGAGACAGAATTGATTTGTGCTTGAGAATTGGATGGTCTAGCAAATTTCCACTCTTTCTAGACTTTTGGACAATGATAATTCAAATGGTCTGGAGAAGGACGGTTGAAACATTTTCTATGTGTTCTTTCAAAATATTTTCTCGAATGAGTTTCAAAGTATTTTCTTTCAAGGTTGAAATTTTCAGTTATTCTATGACGATTTTCAAATATTTCTATATTAAGAAACTTATTCGATCCTTATTCTTTAGTTCGAAAAAGTGGTTGGATTTTTGGTTTTGGTTTCAAAGTCCCTCCGGTCATCCTCAAATTCTGCAGCCCCTCATCTAACTTTACAGTCGAGTTGATTCTTTGTCATTCATTCGTCAAAGAGATATTTGAATTTGATGGGAGCGCTTTTTTCATTTGATCCGATTTTATAAGATCTCTCTACTGAAAGGAATTTACGTTTTGTCCTCCGATTTCTTCAACAAATAATGTTGGAATTTCTTGTTAAAAGTCCTGCCACGTTTCTTCTCAGCCCTTTTCCGATGAACGGCAAACCACTGCTTAAATTTCTCTGGAATTAATTTGAATATTTTTATTATAATAATATGCCATTTCTTCGAGCTCACAAGTAGTTAATTGCGTTATTTCTTGTGGGAGTAGACCCAATAAATATGCGACCCAAAACTCTTTTGGTATAGATATCATACTTGCTTGATCATATCATATGTCAAATACAGATTAATATCTTCATTGACAGGAAATTTATGAAGCAATTCGTTCGATTCATTATTAGATACACGAATATTTCCCGTCAGTGTCCCTTGACTCGACTTAATCTCAGCTTCAGTTCTTATAGCTTCTCCAATTCTATTTCATCTGCTTGTTCTCTGATAATGCCTCTGGCTGCATCCTCTCTGATGATTCTCCTTTTCCTTTCCATTCTTCAATGGTATTAACAAGAATCGATTTGGTGTCATCCTCGTCGTCCCCTATGCTATTTGTAATTAAATTTTTCAACATTGGTTAATCATATCAGCAATTACTTCTAAGAGTAGCTCTGCTGTTTAGTAAAGCATGTCATTTTTCTTACATTTCATCAAATAAAACATTTTGTCGAAAAATAAAATTTATAAGCTATTCATAAAAAAATTAACTGTACTGAAAAAAGTATATACGATAATCTTTAACTCAAATGCGGTGAAAAAAAAAATACTTTTTTAAATTTTGTAATTCTGTATTAATTACTATAATCATGAACACACAAAATTCGAAATAGTTTACTTTCTCAACCAATATGAATAAGCAGTATTCAAAGCACTGATAAAATTTAAACACATTTAACTCCCAAAAGTAAATTTTTTTCAACTCTTGAGCGAATTTCCCAAAGAGATATATGTAAACTCACTTTTCAGTTAAAGTTTCTCTTTTAAAAAACCTTGAATAGAAATCAAAATAGATAATTATTGAAATAATATTGTAAACGATTGTATATGCTGAAATATTAATACGTAACAGAGAATCGACAGATAAAAAAATTTGCGTTGACTAAAAAAGGATACTAGCCATACATAAAAATTTTTCGTCAACAGTACAAAATTATCATTGCTAGAAACAGAAATAAAAGATAAATAATCAATTTGCAATAAGTCTTGTTTAATGTTTAAGAGAGGAAGGAAACATTTCAACTTATAAAAATGATGAATTAAAACAGATGTGATTAAGTTTTCTCTTTCAACGACTATAAGCTCTTTCCCTTTTGGATACAGAGAAAAATTGCAATATACTTGTGAGAGGCAATGTAAGAATATAATTTAGAAATAACAACGCACATGCTCTTAAGAAATGTTACTAAAATGAGGATAACAATCGAGTATACGTGACACATAAAAATAAAAAATGTATTTACGCACATTTTTTTAAAGAACTTTTCGCGATAACGTGGTAGTACTTGCCCGATTAGCTGCCAAGATTAAGTCGATGTGCAGTCCTTTTTGTGCCAGAATAAGTCTTAACAGAAATTATAATAACTCAATAGTGATCAAGCGGATTCACGAAATCATAAAACGGAATGGATTACAAATTCACAAAACTCCGGAACGTTTGTTAAATGAACATGCAAATGTCTGCAAAAATGCAAATATATTTTCAGATGTCTGTTATGGATTCATGCGCCATGTTTCTCCGCCAATTGAAACTTAAACACGAAACGAAAAAGGTGTATTGTTTTTCATCTCCATATAATTGAGTTAGTTTGTGTTTAATGTTGTATGGATCAAAGAGATGTTCAATAAATTTAAATTTAATTGCAATCTACTTTATCCAATAAAGCTGAGAAAAACTGATATTTGACTAACTTCGTAGCGATCAGAGAATTAATCAGCGATGAAATGATTGAGAAATGTTAATGTGAAACTAAAACTGACTGATTTGTGACTCTTTAATGATATTTATAATCTAAAATATTTATTGATATTTTTCTTAATCTATGTAATATTTTCGCTAAACTCATACGCATTTTGAGTTTTATTTGGAGGTTTTTGAATAAATATAAAGGAAAATGTAGGGAATAAATGGAAAGTTAGTTAGTCCACTGCGATATTGCCTGTTGAAGTGGGGTAGAAGTCTGGAGAAGAAAGTATTAGCTTAGGTGTTGGCCTCGTCACTTGACCGAGGTTCAAAATTATGAGCTCTGTCACCAATAACCCTCGTGTTGCTTCTAGTGGTTTGTTAATAAAAACCAGTTTGTCAATCAAACATTATTATGAATTAAGGAATGCGGAAAAATTACTCATAAGCTTCGTTCTACAATCCGAATTCAAGAATTCATCTAGTGACCTAAAGAAATATTGTAAGATATTCTCCTAGGGTAATGCAAATAATTTATTGATTTTCTTGATGATAATAATGTCTTAAAAGTAAGTGGTATATTAGATAATAAACAAATTCCCAATAATCGAACCTAAAGGCAATAGAGTGACATTTTAATCATAAATATGTATAATGAAAGTGACATTATATGTAAACTCTCAGAATTAGTTTCTTGTTAGCAAAGATTTTGGCCTATACGCTGTCGTAATGTTTAAGAGAATTAAATCAGTAAATCAAATATTTTAAATGTACTCGAAAAACTTGTGAGCAAATCATGAGTCACTTGTAAGAAGATAGAATCACGCCTAATTTTCTGTTTAATTGTGTGTGAGTTATTCTCTTTGGTTATTTTAAAATACAGTTTAAAAATTACAGAGAGGTATGTATATACATCTTTAAGTAATGTTTTGTAAAAAAGCATGCTTTAACTTATTTGATAGTGATGCTTTTATTTCAACTCTTAAACGATTCATCAAGAGAAGAAGTGATTGTGCTAATATTTATTCTGGTAATGCAATCAACTTTATTAGTAGAAGTTAGAGTTAAAAAAAAATTCATAGATCTTTCAGCCAATTTGATGAAAATTTAGGCATTTTTTTGGGGTGGAAGAGTAGGTATAAATTGGAATTATATTCCGCACAGAGCACTTCGCCATGCAGGCAGTTGGGAGGCAACTGTCAAATCTGAAAAGTAAAGTCTAAAACGTGTAATAGGTATAATTCTAAATTCACCTGTGCAGGAAATTTCCTATAATAATGATACAAGTAAAGGATTTTTAAATTTCACTCGACTTTGTCCATTATCTTCTGAATTAGATGACCATGATGTTTTAACACCATGTCATTTCTTAACTAGTCGCACTATTACCGCAATATTCGAACTAAAAGTTCTAAATTTATCTAACAACAGATTAAAACAGTGGCAAAAACTAACTAAAATAGTCCAGAAAATTTGGAAAAAATTATCAAATAATTATCTCAGTACTCTGCAAGAGAAGAATAAATGATTTTTTGAAAAAGGTAATTTGAGGTTGGAACAATAGTAATATTAAAGAAATATAATTCTAATTGGTCAATGGGGCATGTAATCGAAGTATATTCTGGTAAATATAGCAAAATAAGAATAATATTGACAAAATAAGAAAACTATAAACAAAGCGTGATTAATTAAGATTATGCGTTCTTCTTACACCAGATTGAACTAATTTTCTAACTGTCTAAAATATGTAATAGTCTTTAACTGTATTATTGCATAAAATTATTTATTGCTCATGTAAATTGATTGATTATCTGTGTCATGTAATGAAAATTTATCATTGTTGACCAGAGACAGGTCAACGCGGGGAGGAATGTTCACTTACGCAAATGTTATGCACTTCTTGATGTCTGTTGCTCATGCGTGGGTCCTGCTTCGCCGCCGATTGAGATGGAAACACCAAGAAAGAAAGGTGTTTTGTTTTGAGGCCCCATGTGATAAAGTTAGTCGTATTTAACTTGTGTTAAGTGTTGAAAGGTTCATGGAGAGAAATTCAGTATCCCGAAATTTAATTACAGTCCACACTGATATTGAGTGAATTGAATTGAGAAAAATTGAGTTATGACCTTTCGTTTTCACATCAATAGGGTACTTCATTGATCAGGAAGATTTTTTCCTTCAACGAATCTTTTGTTTTCGTATCAAGGTGGTAGTTTTAACTGAGATCAGGACAGCTATCTTCTAAGATCAGAATAGACTTCTTTTCTTAAAAAGGCGGCACAGATTTGGATTTATTCTTTACCGCGATGAACGGAACATTTTATTCTAAGACGGTTCTCAGTGACAAAGGCTTGATCTCAGAGTTTTTCTTTCTGCTAGGTTAGCATATATCACCATAAATCAGACATTCCTAGGGATATTTTATGTCAGGATGATATACAGCGAAACAGATTCTGTGTGATTATCGTACCACAAGATGGCGCACTTCAACTGACGACTATTTTCGTCTTCAGTTTCATTCAGGTCAGATGCCGCCGCTGAATTTCAAAACAGATTAATATTTAACAGTTGGTACCCGGTTGAAGCTTACATTTTACTTTGTATTATTTCTGCTACAAGTGTGTGAGTGTAGTGGAGAGGGGGTAATTGCTCCCTTTGTCCCTTGTATCCAGGGTGTTTTTCGAATCCAAATAAAGAAATGGATATTTAATCAATGTGTAACATGTGGTATGTAGACGAATATTTCTAAACTATGGAAGCTTTAAGCATATTTAACAAACTTCAGACCATTGGTGCATTATGTGTTTAATCACCATGAACTACTCCCTGCATCAGATAACAAAAAGGGGGGGGGGGGGGGGGGGGGGGGGGGGGGGGGGTAAGAGAGATCTGATTCGTATCTCCTTCTAGAATAGGAATGTGTTACAAATATAAATTCCTGCATAAAAATAGATCTATAAATGTGTGTGCATGCGTGCGTGAGTTTAGGCGCTTTAGAAGCACTCAGTAATCTAAATAAGGAATCAAATCCTGTGCAGGAAATATTGTTGTATTTTGTTAAGTTTCCATTACGTGATATATGTATTTTTCCGATTAAAAAAAAGTAGGTTTAAATTTAAAAATTTGTGAATTTCTTTTGAAAATTAAACTTTTATTACGCTTACCTTCCTAAAGAATTCATGAAAAATTGAAGATTATCTTTTTCGTTCTTTTTCATTAAGCCAATGTATGATGCATCAGATCCAATGGTTCTTTTTAAAATGGATAGCAGCAGGAAATGAGGTCCAATCTCAATTATAACGGCATCTCGTGGAATCTTCTTTATAGCATTGTTGAAGTACACACTAGAGATCATATTGTTGACGAAATATTCCGAACCTGCTTCCTTGCATTCTGGTCTATTCCACTCATTTTCCACATAACTAGTACTAATCCAGCGCTTAGATCTGGGCTTAGGATCTGTTATAAGCTACAAGAAAAATTTTACCAATCATACAATAATAAAAACAAATAAATCATCAAGAAAGCTTTCATATGCCTTACTGTCATGCCAGTTTTTAGAATAAACGCTTAGAATTTTTGAAGATAAGAGTAATTGTATTATGACTAAAAAATCCGCCTTATATTCCAAGAAGTCTTTATACATGTACAAATCTGTCAAAATAATAAGTTTAATATTACGAAAAGTTTTGCAATGAAAAATAATTTATTTGACATATACCTTTCTCAAAAATTATTAAATTTGTTTCAAAAAATTATTGTGTCTTACATATAAATTTAAGTTTTATCGAAAAGATTAAGATTATATTAATCTTTAAGGTAAAAAAACCACGATTACTAAGATTAATGTAATATTTATTCAAAAGAACCCAATAATAATCGAAATCATCATTTGCCTTATGCATAATGTTTCATTTTATTGATCTTGTAATTATTATCTATTTTTTCCCTACGATTAAATTTCTTTACAAATGGGCTTATTTACAAATGATTACAAACACCGTTTTTCTACAAAAAAATATGCAATATAATCACTTCTCTCTTAAATGGACATTGTTTCTTCTAAGAATACCATAAAATTTTACCTAAAGATGTCGCAGAACATTTAACTCGAGGTAACTTGAGTTCTATTAGTTGGATAAAAGATTTTTTTGAAAGATAGATGAATTACTCTTTCTTAAAATTTTCTTATAAATTCATATATATAATGAATTTGTCCATTCTGTATCAGTTAGTCAATAAATATCGTAATTAATCCTAAATGCTTCGTTGAAAGAAAATTGATTTTAAGTAATTAATTACTTTAATTGGATGTGTTACTGTTTGATTTGTTTATTTTGCCTTAATTGGTTTTCTTTCTTTGACTTCCTTAACAGCCATGTAGGAATAATGACATCAGGTTGTAAACGTAGCTAAATCTTGATAATACATACATCTTGACCGACTCCTAGTTATACATACCTATTGGGTTGGATGACATTTTTTGATCATGATCTATACTTTTAAATATTCATTGATAAGCGTGAATAAAAAAAAGATGGACACTGATTTCTTTTTCTTAATCATGTAATTTTTCATTGCAGTTTTAGTACAGTTTTAGGTATTAAAAATGTTCTAATATATTTGACTTATGGAATGGGCAGTACTACAACATATTTGTTTTTTGTTCCACATCCAAGAATCATTATTACCTATAGTCATTTGGCTTGTGACGTATCAATTAAAGATGCTCTGATTTTAGCTTAAAACTTTGTTTCACTTACGAAGAATAATGATTATATTGTATTTATTTTTACAATCCTTGACCGACTCCTTTCATTCCTTTATTCATCTCTAATTTTGTTTCACTCAGTGTAATTTATTCATTATATTTGTTATACGTAATTCACATATCTGTTTTTCTCTCTCATAATTATTTTCTTCATTATATATTTCAATTTAGTGATTAGTCCTCTTAATACAACACATTGAGAAAAGTCTTCAGCAAACTGCGATATTATTTTATTTGTGATATTTGTCATGAGTAATTCAATTTGTTTTTACCCTTGTATTTGCTTAGTCTCACGTTTCAAATTAATATTGAATCTTATCATTTCAACGCAATCGAGAAGATCTACTATTGATTGCTCAGTAATTGCTCTACTTAAGTTAAGTCACAAAAGAATTGCGAAATATTGATAGAATTTTTGGGTTACTTCTTTAACTACAGTTTAAAATTTAAAAAACTGGCGATTTCATAAATCATTTTTTATATTGTTAATTACATAATGAGTAGATAAGATTAAACTTCTGTATTGATTATAAACTAGATTTCTAGAGCGTTGAGCGTTGGTAGACAAAGAGAGTGTGATACTAATTACTAAGTATTCATACCTGCATCATAAATAAAAAGACTGAATTAAAATCAGGCTGATTTCTTCTATTGGGTGTGTGTGAATTTTCATTACTTTCGCTTTTATTTCATGAATATTCAGTTAAAAAATAATGACTTTTGAATTAAACGAAAGAGAAGCGCCTCAAATTGTTTTCCCACGACAAAAATTTTATAAATGCGTGATGAATTTCTGAATGAAAATTGTGATACTTGTTTTTAAAATAAACGAAACCAACAGCAATAAACCTCAAACTGAGGCCACTGTAGCTGAGTGGTCAGGGCTATTCAGATTCCAGTTGATGATATTCCAAATGACACACGTGGTTGACCCTTGATACCATTAAATTATTTGTCTGTTAGAAAGGTTGAT
The DNA here is from genome assembly GCA_019974015.1 of Nephila pilipes. Taxonomy (NCBI): domain Eukaryota; kingdom Metazoa; phylum Arthropoda; class Arachnida; order Araneae; family Nephilidae; genus Nephila; species Nephila pilipes. The sequence continues at coordinate 140,991 of BMAW01038780.1, forward strand.
GCACATCATATCTGTCGGGGTTCAGTGACCCTACATTGGAGTAGCATGGTGTAGAGATTGCGCCCCTGCTTACATGTTCGACCTTGTTATCTGACCGAGGTTTAAAATCATGAGGCTGTGATTAGCAGACTTTTGAATCAGTCAAAAATACACACAGTAGTTAGCGTTTATGCAAGAGCAATATTCAAACTAAAAAACTGTTCTCATAAAATCTTTCTGAATTACCTTTTGCAATGCAATATAGTTAACTTTTAATTATAAACTTTTACATAAACTAAATTTAGAATTTGAACTCCTTTTTTAATGTATATTTATGCTCAAAAAGTTTCAAAATTACCTAACTTACATTTTTTAACGCTTTTCTTAGAATAAGAGTTGCTGGTTCAATATATTTGCAATGAACACTGTAACCGTGAGTAGAGACCAATCGAACAAAAAGATTGTCTCTTTTCAATTCCTCAACAAATTTTTCATTGGTTCTTTCAGTCCAGTAATTGTGACGGAATCATCTGCATTATCACAAGCAGGATATATTCCTTCAGTACAAATCTTCTGAGCTTCGTTCCAAGACAAACCTTAGAAAAACAGAAGTGAGAACAAATAACTTTTGAGAACACTTTTATGTGTGGAGAATTAATTTTTATATTATAATATAGTAATCTCTTAAAATGCATGAAATTTTCTTAATTAAGTTTCAATGATATATTTGTTTCACAAAAAATTTAATTTCTGTCCGTTTAAATCTAAGAAATGATTCAATTAAAGAAAGAAAATTAAAATGCGCAAAACAATACTTTTATGATTAAAAACCATTTCCCTGGAAAAAACTGATAAGTAAAATAGAAACAAATCCATTTATATTAGCAAATAGCAAGAGAAAATCTTGATCAACCATATTTTCTAATACACGAAGATTAACGATTAACGATTACATTATCGATTAACAAGAAAACATATAAACTGCGTTTGAGTATTTGAGAAAAGTTATGTAATTTAGAATTCTTTAAACATTACCTATTTTATATGTACAAATTTTAAGCAAATAAATGCAACTATTTCTTATTCTTAAAATCTTTCGTTAAAATTTCATTTTTTAAACTTACCAACAGCAGCTGTTCTTCCTTCTGGAAGATTTGCCTTTTCCATTGCTTGTCCTTTGTGAAACGCGCATATTAATGCTTCTTTTGCAGTCAAACAACCATCTGCATAAGCAGATGCTATTTCCCCTGTACTATGGCCAACTATACCATCTGGTTTGATATTTAAATGGCTCATGACGTCTATTAAGGCGATCTGAAAAGCAGTTAAGAGTCCTTATTATTATGAAATACAACGAAAAAAGCTTACATGAAAAAGATTAATATGATAAATCAACAGACACACAATTATATTTTGGTTCAAAGATAATCTTTTTCTATTTGAAACATTTCTTTGTTTCTTATAATATGAAAACTGAATTGCGTAACACAAATATATTTCGTTTTACGGTCCTAGAATTCTTGAGTATTTTTTCGTTAGATAAATAAAGAAGGGTTGCTACTTTTGTTAGATTACAATTTAACTTCGTGTATAGTCAAACTATTTCAATTTATCGATTGGTTAGTTTTTAGTTTTTGAATTCGGTAATAAGTGTGACTAAATGAGCGAATATTGTAACAAAATCGGTGAATTTCGCGATTTTTTAAATACATTTAATAAGATATAATCGTGTATGTGTTCTTCTATTGAATATGTACAGTTAATTGAAGTGAAAATAATGTGTATTTTATGATGTTTTGAACACTCCCTCTCTTTCTCTCTCACACACAGATGTATATATATATATAATGGTTCTTATTTATATTAACATGGATATTTTACTTAAAACTTTTCCTTTTTATTTTATTTTTGATCTTTTGAAATTTGGGTTCTATACTACTAATTTAACTTTTTTCTATTTGTAGAAAGTTTGGCTATTCAAATGAGTTTAACCAAACTAAATCCTGAACAAAATTCAAAAATGTTATAATAGAAGGCCTTTTACGGAAATTTAAAATGTTGTATCTTATTTCTTATTTTAGTTCTTCTTTCTTTTTATCTTTTTTTTTTTTTTTTTGCAATCTTTGGTAATGTATATCTTTTTATTATTTTTGCTTTACTTCTTTTGCCATCATTTATAAGTATAAAACTCTTTTTAGCAAATTTATATGTTATTTAACTTTGTATAATTTTGTTGCGTTTTACCTTTTTATATGTAATTTAGCATACAAAAACAAATTAAATTAACTTCTTTTCTTATTAACTTTAGCACTATATTCTACAAGTTTTTAAGCACTAATTCTTTTTTATATTTGTTTCTGTATTATTTCTTTTCTTATTATTTTTTATTATTCTGCTACTATATTTTTTATTTTATTTACTCTCTTTTATATATATATATATATAAATACACGTGTGTGTACGTGCGCGCACTTATGTGGGAATAGGCTTTAAATGAATTAAAACATAAAACATATAACGAATTAAAAAATGTAACGTTATCGAAAATGTTGGAGAGTTTTTATTCGCATGCATTGTTTAATATGAAATTCTTTTAGCACGAAAAGATATTTTTGTCCTCTGAGTTTCGTGTTGAATGAGTAATTTATGTATTATTCATATTCTTTAAGCAATTAATCTGTGAGAAATAGTTTCTCAAAAATTAATTGAAGCAATCATATTTAAAAATGGAATTACTTGTACAGCACATATCGTTACAAATGATGGAGTAATAATTCTATCGGTAATTAAGTATTCTTTATCATCTCTTAAAATTTCAAATAGATAAACTCCAAAAGGCTTTAGAATTTCAGCAGAATTTCGCATTGATTCAGCAAACACATTTATCTTCATAAGTTTCAGACCCATTCCTGGCCACTGACTTCCTATACCATTTAATATAAACCAGGTTTGTCGCTTAGAGGGAGAAACATTCTGTGGAAAACAAAATAACACACATTAGTAGAAAATATAGTATAAAATAATTTTGATTTTATACTTCAGAAAAAGCTTAACGACATCCATTTTTGTAACATATATTAGAAATAATTTTCATGTATGAAAATTAAATGTCTTAGACAAAAATGAAGATAGTAGCTTCATAAAACTGTTGTATTATTGTCAAAATTCTTTAAAGAATAATGTAGCCTTATGTATAAAGTACCGTAAATATTTTGATTAGTATGTAATAAAATAAACCCTTAAATATAATTTTTAATTTAAAAAAGTGTTCTGATTCAAGTACAAATTCTTAACTGTACAAGTTTGGAGAGTTTTTATCCAGTTGCAAAAAA
>BMAW01038787.1:0-10022 GCA_019974015.1 Nephila pilipes
TATTTGTTATAAACAAGAGAATATGTATTGATTTTTTCAATGCATACTGTACAGTGATAGTAATAATTTTTTGAATATATTTTTAGCAATTTACATTTCCCTTCATAAGGAATCAATATATTTTCTCTTTGTTTTCAATATTCTCTTTTTTTATAATTTTATTTGTTTAATAATATAAAGTGCAAGCTGCCAAAATTCATAGTCCTCAAAAAAATTGAACAATATTGAAATTTCTGTAGCTATATTTGTTTATTTTGCAATAAGGAAAATTTTAAGATTATACATCCTTCTCATTTAAGACGTATTTTTAAGTATGATTTGTATTATTTTCTATGTAAAGCTATTAAAGTTGCTATGGAAAAACTATATTACGATTAGAATATTATTTTATTATTTTTCATCTAAAACCCACATCACATGCACAATGACCGTATATTTCATCTGATAAGACGATAAATGAATAAAAAAAAAGCCTCAAATTCTAGTGTTGTCTTATAGGACGGATACAAAAAAAATAGTTTGAAATTTATATAAATTTACCATTCAAAACAAAATCACTTACCAATCTATTTAAAAACCTTCAAAAAAACCCTCTCATTCATCATCTAAGTCGAATAGTTCCTCATGAACATCCTCACTTTTGTTGTAGCGAAGCTCGTCATTTGGGTACCATTATGTACCTAGACAATCGATTTCCAATTCTCATACAAATAATTCTTAGTGCCATCCATTTCATTAGAAATCCTACATTTTTGGAGGATTTGATCAGTCTCCATTTTCACTTTTTTCTAGGAACTGATCAAGAAATCACACAACAGGCGCAGCTTGCGAAGTTCCACTTTAAGTATACAATTTTTCGCCACTCATCATCCAGTTATTCCAATGTTCACGCATGTGATATTTGGAGGGGAGGAGGTATCAGAGAGATATCTAAAAGCTGTAACATCGAAGTTAAACCATCTGGTATAATATCAATCTTAGTATTGTTTCCTGCAAAGCGATTTTGAGTATTTTCAGAAACGTGATCGCGAATATGTTCCACATGCACAAATTGTGTTGATTCTGTATAGCACCAGGTACCTTATCCTACATATTTTTCAGCCACAATTTTACACAATTCTCTGCATCTACTTCTTTTCAAGAAAATGTACGAAACAGCCTGTCGGGAATTTTATTTGAGGTATAATGTGCCATCTGATATGCATGTTAATACTACTGTAAACCTGGTATTTTTATTGCCTGTACATCAACTTGAACAGTTTTGTACGCCTTTTCTTTCCATTACTCCATTGTTTATCACATCAAAGCTCTTTGGTATTTCATCCAGATATTCAATATTAGATAATGAAAAGTTGTATGTTCTACATTTCTTGTGTGTGTAACAGCATAACAATTATGGAACTATTTTTGTGTCCATTTTGCAATGTTATTTTTTAATCTAGCCAGCAAGCTATTCCTTTTTTTAAAAAAAACAGTAGTTTCAAGGGTATTTTTAACTTGAAACGTGCTTCATATTTCCTTCTTTTCTTTAATTTTATGATTAAGCCCACTGTTTATGAATTTCACGCTGATTACATTTACAATTCAGTTTAAACACATGACACAACCTACAATGAAATTCTTGATAGAGGTACATGTGAGTTCAAGATTAGGCACGAGTTTCCATAGGCAGCGCTGCCAGAGACAAGAAAATAAAATTTGTTCCAGCTGATGATCGCTGATCTAAACTAAAATAATAGTTTTTAGGGGTGAGGGGGTCGTCCTATTCGAATAATGTAGATACATATTAAAACTATAAGCCTTCGACGAAAATTTATACCTCGTTTTATCTGAAAGTTATCTTATCTGCGGAGCTACACATTATATAATATGCATATGTAATAATTTATTAAAAATTTCCAAATTTTCTTTCTTGTAAAACAATAAATTAGCTGTATTCTTAAAAGAAAAAAAATGCATTTTTTTTTTTCATTTATTTCACACTCTCGAATATTCCAGATCAACATTTAGAATCCCAGAAGTATTTTCAAAAGTTGAATAAACGTTTTTTTGAAGGAAAAAATTATCAATTCACAAAGAGAGAAAATGATAAATTCATCATGACAGAAATTATTCATTCAATGAAAATTAATTATGAACACATTTGAAGAGATAAACATTATTTCTCTCCTATTGGGGCATAAATATGAAAATATCTCCATATCTTGTTAAACAAATGCGAGGAAGAAAGCAATTTTGCAACCTTGTCACGTATAAGCTATGATGTATATTAATAAATAATTTAAAAGTTGATAGTTTCGAGAAATATTTTACGAAACTTTTTTTTGTATAACATGAGTAAAAGAAGATGTTGAAAGATTCTTTTAAAAAAAACACAAAATGAATTTAACAATTTATATGTTTTGGTATATCCTTTCACACAATTTCCAATTTTAGTATCCGTTTAATATTACTCGGAAAAATAATTCATGATTCTATTTTCTTTAATATCTTCCAAAAAAATTCGCTTTACTTTCATTATTTTAAAGAAATATATTTTTAACTTTTTATCCTCAAAAATTGATTATCGAAGAGAAATTGCTAAATAAAGGTAAGAAAAATTTTGAATTTTAACTTCAAAATTTAAAACATTATTCAAAAATGCTAAATAACTTAAAACACGATAATATTTATTTCAATAAATTATTATAAAGTGTTATTAAAATGTAAAATTATAGTGTTTAATTAAGTAAAAATTACGTTATTGATATCAAGATCAGAAAAATGTAATTTACTTTAAATTCCTTTTATGTACAATCTTATTCTTGCTGTCTTTAAGTGATATGAAAATTTTTCAAAACAGGAGTTTATTTACTCATGAACATTAGTAACATGATTTCATTTAGTTCCTTATACAGCATTCCCTTTATAATCCTGCATTTCATATTTTCGGGTTGGCCAATTCTACAGAGTAAAAATTTGGCGACTTCGGCCGTGACGGAAAAGTAATTCATCAATCAAAATTCAGTGCTCCTTACCGTCTCACAGAATCAGCAACATCCCAGTTAAAAAATGCGCCCTGCGTTCCTGCAACAGTTTTGAAGAAGAGTTAAGGTTTTGTAGAAGTGCCCCCTGCGCGTGGAGTTTATGGAAAGAAGAAGTGCCCCCTGCACTTGGAGTTTATGAAAAGAAGAAGTGCCCCCTGCACTTGGAATTTTTGGAAAAAAGAAGTGTCACCTGCACATGGAGTTCAGGATAAATGCATCCCGCATTCCTGAAATTGCCGTTGATAAGAAGATTTCATCATCGAAGCGCCATCCTGATGAACAGAATTCTGCATTCTGCATAGCGAAAAGATCATCCTGATTTTTGAAATGCTTATTTGGATACTCCGTAGTGTTTGTGATATGTGTCATGAATTATATTTTGTGATAAATTACCGTTAAGTGTGCCTTTGAGAGACAGAGAACCGCCAAGTGACCCAACGAAATTTTGGGTGTGATCGCGCAAGTATTATCCCTTTATTGTGAAAAGTTTCTTTTTGAAAAAATGTATCTGTGAACATATTTTATAACTTTTTGTGTCGCTTATCCCAAATTGGTAGTTATCCTCTTAGCTAATATTTGTTTTTTTTTTTTTTTTTTTTTTTTTACTGTTTAACATAAAAACTAACTTAAAAGTATTACATTTAATTTGTCTGAACATTTTATCATTCATTCCCCAGTAACAAAAAATTTATGAGTAGAAAGCTATTATATCTAACCTTGAACCGCTGAAAGAAATTCATCTTTTTATGCTGATCTGTTTTTCCTCTCCTTAAAACATTAAATAAGAATTATTACTGATTGTATAGCTTAAATAGTCATAATTTTTTCTGTTTATGTATATGCTAATACTTTTTTTTTTGTTAATGCAGATGTTTCTATCATTTCAATTATAGGAATATATTATCCTCTTAATAAATACAGTTTTATTTCTCATTAATCCTTAAGTATACACATTTTTTTGTAATAGTTTATGAGTTTTCTTTTTCGTTTTAGAATACGTTTCGAATTTGTTTTGTTAAAAGAAATTATACGTGAAAATTGTTTCTTTTATATATTGAAAAAATAATATCAAGAATTAAAAAGTATTTACTTTATTATTTTTATGAATGATTTCTTTTATATTCAATGTTGGAAATCTTAAAAGTAGTATAAATATTGTATATTATTTTTAAGTTTGTAAGAATAATTTGGTTAAGAACGTAAGTTATTGCGATTTTTGCTTAAACATTTATTTTAACTTTCACAGAATCAATTAAGCAAACTCAGCTAAATAATTTCATTCAACTGAATTAAAAAAAAATTAGATTAACTTTTTTTTTTCAAAATAACTAATTGTTATAAAATATTTCAAATTTTATTCGCACAAAATATCTTATTTATTGAAAGGTAAGAAAGAGTTCTTGCTTAACCTAGCAGCAGAATTAAGTTTAGAAGCAACAGCTGAAATGACTAAACCAATGTTGAGAAATTTAATTATAAATAGCACGGCGTACGACAAGGAAGACACCAAATTTATGTATGATAATATGGAAGAAAGGGGGGGAAAGGAAGAAGAGGAAAAAGAAGAACCGGTAGAAAAGAGGAGACAAGATGATGTAGTATCGAAGAAATTAAGAATCGAGGCTCAGATTAAGTTGATTCAAGGGACATTGGTAATAATTAAACATTCAGTAATTTTCTAAGAAACTATAAGGCTTTTTTTTAGTTTAGATTTTAATAACGTCACACTTGAATCAACACGAGGGCTATTGGCGGCGGCCCTTGTAATTTTGAACCTCGGTCAATTGACGTGGACGATATCTGAGCTGGCACCCTCTCTCCTATCTTCCACACCACACCCACGGAAGGACTTTGGACCTCCGACAGATTTAACGTGCATTATCCCCGGCTACATGACAGGTCAAAAGTGGCATGAAGGCTCGAACTCACGACTCAAAGAAAACCGCCGGTAGCGAGTCCGTTGCCTTAGCCACCAGGCTACCACGACCACTTAATTTTCCATGGTTTAGGTAAATAGATTATATTTAGAAGTAATGATTTTTCATTTTTTTTTAAATAATAATTCTCTCAGTATCATTCTTAAAGGAAGATTGAAGTAATGAAATTGATTTGTATTGAAATGATTGAAGTGAAGCAATATGCATTAAATGTAGTGCTATCAATTACATAGTGCATGAGGAAAAAAATAATAAGGTAATTCAGGATTTACTCTTAGAAATCTATCAAATTCTAGTTGTATCCTTTACTCTACTTATTCTTAGTTTTTTTTTTTTTTTTTTTTTTTTTTTTTAATTTTCCTGGAGTAAAGCTTTATTTTTGCTATTCATTTCATATTGAAAGAATCATTAAGTTTTATTGTGATGGATAATTAGTTTTTTCTTAGTTTTTGTGAGTTTGGAATGACCCGTGGACATTTACTTGCAAATAAACCGAAGAAACTCCCCCAAAATTCTACATTGTAACTAGATTTATTCATGATCTAAATATTTTTATTTCTAGTTCTGTATTAATTGAGAAACGCATTCAAGTTTTTGCTTGGTTTTTTTTTTTTTCTTCCAGAAACAGTTATTGAATTTATTGATTTATTCAATTGCACTTAAAAGTAAACCTGGCCTATTTTTCTTGTTAACATACTTAAATAATTAGTGCATCAAATGTGACATATTTACATTCTAACGGTTTTAATTTTTCTTTCATTTTACTCATCAAGGCAATGTTCAGTTATTTAAACTGATTGAATTCGCAACTCTGCACATTTTCAACGAAGTAAGATTCAATTTTCTATACTTCTTACATTTCCCTTACGTCAAAAGCTATGTCTTTCTATTATAATCAGAAATCCATGACTAACAATCTCCCTCTCTACATCTTTTTTTTTCCCTTTAAATAAAAAAGGAGATTACACGGTGAAAAAATATTGGTATAATAATTTCTAATTAAGATAACATGTGTCAGGAAGAAATGCTTTAGTAGATTTAGTTAAGAGAAATAAATGGTACGAAACACTTCTCTCTTGATTTACGACAATGTAGATAAAAGTATTTTATTATCACTTTATCTAAATCCTCTTGTTGAAGAAGCATCTGTAAATACTAAAAGCAACATGATAAATTACTTTATTTTATTTCAAACACTTTACAAAAGTTGCTCATACAACAATATTGATATGATAAGGTTTTCTTAGAAATGAATGGGAAGCGTTATTAATTAATTAATTAAGCCAAAACTTTCCTCTTCTTTTACATTAAATTCTGCATTGGAAATAAAAAAACATTTAACTCTAAAAATTAAAAAGAGAGATACCAGTGTATGAAAGTTAATATGAAAAACAGAATAATTCTGATGGTAAAAAACATATTTTTTCATTCTTTTTGAATAGCAACCAAAGTATGAAAATATTCATTCGTTATTGAGATATATTTAGTTTAACTGAAAATTTTAGTACAATACAGGATGTTGACAAAAGATTATCTTAAATTTGAAGGGCTACTGTCACAAAATTTAAAAAATTACGACCCTTTTAGGCAAATTAAATTTAAAGTAATACCCTAAAGTTTATAAAATTATAAATGCTCAATGTAACCACTTCCAGAAGCACGAATGATGCACAGTCGATCTTTCTCTTAACTGTCGAAGCAGCCTGTTAGAGCCAGTCTAACCTACCTTTAATACCTTTAATATTGGACATGTGAAAAAAATGAGCCGAAATTTTGTGATATAGCACAAAACACATTAAACTTTGGCGAAACGAGTTCCACTTTAACTGTAGCTATACACCTTATGTGAGGATAGTGTCGGTTGACTTTAAAGTTGGCATGAAAAATATCTTCATCGCTGAAGACAAGTTTAGGAATGAAAGAATTGCCTTGTCGAGCTAATTTATATCTAACTTGCCAAAATTATTTCTCTGTTCTTCATCAGTTTGAGTTAGACTATGTACAAGCACTAAGTCATATGATTTGAAAAGCAACCGTTTTCACAACACCTTCCATATCGCCGTATTTGTATACAGATCTTAAATAACACATTTGCCACTTCGGTGGATTTGTCGAAGAGAATATGACGACCTTGTTATTAATCTGTGGCCCCAAGAAGCTCTTATTAAACTCTCTATGACCCTTCAAACAACACATTACACAACTCCAATTAAAATTCCGACTTGCCGCAAATATATTAATCCCACTAATTTGACGGAGTTCTACATTGCCTATCAAATACAAGTTGCTTGTCTATGCACTGTATCTACGACCCATCATCACCTACGCTTCTCCAATCTGGAACCACGCCTCTCAAGGCCATCATAACAAAATAGAAATTCTTCAAAACAATATCTTAAGAATAGATCGCACGAGCCAGATGGTGCGTGCGAAACGAAGACATCCGTGATTCACTAAATTTCCCTAAACTCCAAAATTATAATAACTTAATCACTGAAAAATTTAATAATACCCTAATAAACCACCCAAATCCCTCAATTCAACAAATAAATAATTGCACTAGAAATTATTGAACTTTAACAAGCCTAGATTGAAATACATATATACTACTTTACCCACCAAAACCCTCAACCTATAAGAAAGCTCCCTCTGCCTCACTGAGGTAAGAGAAACGTTTCCCCTGATCATGATAGAAAAATCTAAGGACTTGAGTAGCTGCTCCCTGATTGGACAAGCGTCATCACCATAGCCCCACCCACCTCCAACTCATTGTTCACTCACCAGAGTTAACTCATAAACTTTAAATTTATGAACTTTTATTTTATTTTAATGCATTTTTAAAGTTAATTTATATTAGTTATTCACTATACTTTTTACTTCAATAGCATTCTTTAATTTTACATCATTTTAACTGAACAAGCATCCATATTTAAAAGGGTATAGAAATAGTTTACAATCAGGTTCAACTCAGATGGGAGATAAAGACCCAATTCGGGTTAAGTGCTCCAATATCACCTTCAATATGAACTATGACTTCTTTCTTTGGGTCTATTGAAAAGATAACGTGTATTCCACCACTACTATCAAGCATTGATGAACTGAAAACACAAGTAATAGCAGTCAGTCAAACTGTAACATCGAACATTCTGAACAAAGTGCCTGATGTATTTTATAATCAACTGGATATCATTCTGGCAAATGGGGGTAATCACATTGAACATTCATAATTTTATAAACTTTAGTGTGTATGTTTTATAATTTAATATGTCCAAAATAGTTGTAACTTGTTTAGTTCTCTAACAGAAGTTCTTCAAAATTTGGATGTTTCTTTGTAATTTCCCTGAATATGAAATGAGTATTATAATGCTTTGCACAGTTTCTTAATACTTTCATAGCTATCACCTCAAAACTTCCTTAAAATGAAATTTTTAATGTTATCCTTTATAACTCATTCCTTTTTTTTCTATTTTTAGTATTTATTCATTTTTTTCCCTATACCTTTAATATTCATTCGTTTTTTTTCTCTTAAAGTAAGTATTTATAGAACTTGGAAATTTTTGTGATTTGCTTCGTACAACAAAAATCTTATTTACTATTGTTCGTTTCCTTACAACAATAGTAAATAGGATTTTTGTTTTATGTTATTAAGATCAGTATATGGGCTAAAAAATTAAAATAAATTTTTTGTGATTTATAAATTATTGATAATATCACTCCAAATGTATCAACATACTATAAACTGACGTATCAAGTTAGAGCTATGGCAAATATACATTGATTTCGACAATGCATCATTGTTCTTACATGAAATTAAAATATTTTCCGAATTTAAGAAAAATATCCTTACCTCAAGTGACTACTAATTAAATTTCACGATAATTTTCTACGTCATTATATTTTACATACAAGTATAAGAAATTAAAAACACTAAAATTGTCATAATACGCCTTATTATTTCTATTTAAACTTTCGGAAAGATAAATTAGAGTATACAATAATAAAATATTAAATCAGATATTATAGAAAGTGACCATCAATTTCCTCATTTTAAATGCAATCCGAAATAGGATGATTGGCTCTTTTTTTCAGGGGATGATGCAGTTAAAGAAATCGAAGTTTGCCATCGCTGTTTACTTTCTTTCATTCCCTCACAAACACTTAAATAGGAAAAATTGAGAAATTCGTCAGTCGAGTGAGATCCATTTTTACATCATAATTCCTTACTGTATTGCATGTTAAAAATTTAAAAAATTTTGCAATTATTTGAAAGGTAAGGTCGAATATATTGTTTCATTACTAAACAGTTCTCATTTCTAAACAGTTTCTAAACATTCTCATTTCTAAACAGTTTCTAAACATTCTCATTTCTAAACAGTTTCTAAACATTCTCATACACCACATGAATTAAGATTATTTAGTTCTAAAAGGAATTATCGAAAGTCTGAGAAGGTTATTAATATTCCAGGACGTGTCAATATCTTAACTGATTGTTGATTTTATTATTAGTCGCATTGCAGAATTGTTTATTCACAAATAGGAAAAATTTGTCACAATAATCAGTGACTTATCGATTTGTATGCGGGAAGTCTCATCAAAAGAAAAGATTTTACATATTATTATATAAAAATGAAAAAGAAATACTTCTAAGATTCTTAATATTTAAGAAAAATATTGAGAAGATAGTATGACATTACTTCTGGCTCAAGCAAATAAGATTTACTTAAGAAACACACCGTTGGTTAAATTTATGTAACATTACTTTTAACTTAGAACATACTAAAACTTATTTCCCGTCGTTTCAAGGTGTACATGCATTTATTTTAGAATAATTAATTTAACATTTCCTTCTAAGAACATCATCTTGTGCAACAATGTGCAGAAGTGTCTTAAACAACACACTTTTATAAATATCCTTTATACTTTCTAAAATCTATCATAAATACATAGCATTTCTTGAAGATATAGAGGTTAGTTACGTAAAATATGTAGTTGCAAGATATCACAGTTTCCTGAGAAAATATGCGAACATTTTCTGCATTACTTAATCTGTCATTCATAC
>BMAW01038793.1:0-17508 GCA_019974015.1 Nephila pilipes
AGGATCTGATTTTAACTAGTTCTAGTTTTTTTTTTCTTTCCAACTTTATATCTCAAGATCAATTTGCCTTTCATCATAATGTTAACTTCCATACTTAAAGCCCACCTCTAGAGGGCGTTCATTTGTAAAGGGAGAGAGTGTGATGTCCCACGATCCCCTCAGACGGGACCTGACCGAATCTCCGAGAGGAGCTGTTGTAAACAAGCGGTAGTAAGAAGAATAAATATTGTTGTTGTTATACAACCAGATGTGTTTTTTTTGTCTAAGGACAACCGAGAACTGAAATCTGAGGTGATGAAAGTTAGTTTTAGTAGTGAGTTATAAAAATAATATCGATTCTCAATTATAGCATTGCAACGATTCTTGCAAAGTCCGATTTAATTTGATAAATATCACTTTTCACGATGTCATCCTTTGGATCGACAATAGTTAATTTATCAGTAACAAGGATCAAATCCTATCTCTTAGCGCCTTTGAGCATTTTCTCAAATTTTGCATTACAGTTAAATAAACAAATAGTTGATTCAGATTACCTTCTACACGGTAACTTACTCGATGAGATACAGAAGAGCCCATACGCTCTGATGATTCACTTCATTTTTTTTTCCTCTTTTGTGCATAATAAACACTAAGTGCCATTATCATTCTGAAGCTGGGAGTAATTCACGTATTTATTCACACACTTATTCCGAATAAAAGGCTACGAGGTGGATGGACCAGATGTTCGCAAGTACTAAACTCGCAGAAATTTTTCCCTTGGATTTTTTCCCCTCGATAACCACCGCTCGTGTGCTTTATATAACATCTCTTCAATCGCTTGCCCGACTGTCAACTTTTTATTGTCATTATATTTAAGGTGAGAGTTCATCTTCAGAACGCGATTTAAGGTCAGACACCGATTTGTTTTTATCGAACTTGTATTAACATTAACTATTTTATCTTTAAAAATCTATTTGGATTATGTTTGTCTTGTTTCGAAGCTGCTGTTTTAATATCGCTTGATCATCAATTTTACCAGGAAGGCTACAAAAACACCATTTTCCGTTATCGCAAAACTCAATATTTCAAAATATTATGTGTCAATGAGCCTGAAATTTTATATTTTTTTCAAAAGTTTCTATACATAGAATAGACTATTCTTGGCATTTCATATTGAATGGAAGATTTTTGTATTGCGATAAGATGAAAATTACAATGATTTTATAAAGAAAATTTCAATGTTGACAGAACTTTACGTCGGAAGCTACGATAGTTAATTGCGTGACAGCGGAAGTCTAGTGGTTGAGACATCGGACTCGCGGCCGGCGGTTTCGTTGAGTTGTGGGATAAGCCTTGATGCCCCCCCCCCAGTGTAGTCTGTCAGGGCCCAAAGCCCTCCCGTGAACTTGGAGTGGAAATTAGGAGAGAGGGTGCCAGCTCGGGTGTCGTCCACGTCACTTGACCGAAGTTCAAAATTACGACGTGCTTCGCCAATAGCCCTCGTGTTGCTTCTTGTGCGACGTTAATAATAAAAAATACCAATCTAGAAAACAAAACTAAAAATCCAATTTACAATACAATTTCCAAAAAGTTAAATATATTTTCTTTTCAGATATCGTGTTTTGCGGAAAATTTTAATTTTGGATTATATTTGTATAAAATGCCCTATCGACTGTAAAAATATACACAAAGTAAACTATTCTTGAGTGTTTTTCTCTAATTGTTGAAACTTTATATGATCATAAAATATGCATAAATAGGCAAAATTTGGGTTATTTCAAAACATTTCTTCTGAGGTGTACTGTTACCTAAATAACTCGGAATTTTACAATAAATGTTTTTCAATTTTTCGAAAGTTTGAGAGTTGTAAAATTATTTATCGACAGTGTTTCTTTATTATTATCTAAAATTATTTATCTTTGAAAAGTGTCGAATTGAAAACTAGAGAGCGTAATTTATTTGAGCCGCATATTTATCATAGATTAAGTTTTTTAAATGCAAATATTACAAGCAGACTTTTACGAAATTTTACATTCTTAGTTATTTAGCTGGTAAATTAAATCGGCAAAAAAAAAAAAAAAAATACCATTCTAAATAACATTTTCTGAAATTTAATTAACTACTTTAATTCAGACATCAAAATGTATTACTCTTTGCGCCCTGTAATGTCGTAATGATTTTGTTATAACTGCTATAGAAAAATGTTAAAATATTAAAAAGGGTACATTTTTCTTCAATTGTTGCGATTTAACCGATTTCAAAGGCGCCAGCATATAATTAAACACATGCTATGAATCGAGAAAATTGTGAAATAATATACAGTTGTACGTACATTTTATTGAAATTCGTCAATGGACCTTTATTCCTGACCTATTAATATAGATATATTTCATTGCAAATAACTCACAGCCTTTGATATAAATTCCTTATATCTTATATATGTGTTTGTGAAAAATATTAGTTTATTTCTCATGGTAATTCCGTAATCTATATATGTTTACTTCATAATTTTATTGCTTAATTTATAAAAAAAAGAAAACATGTAGAATTTTAATAACAAAAAGAAATAAGAGTAAAGTTAGTCATTCCTATTTCTTTTTGTTTATAAACCTTTCGCAAGAATAAACAAGCAAAATAAAGTGGAAAAAATTGTAAACTATTTTTAAAAATTTAAAAATTGAATAAAAAATCGGAAGCCATTAGATAGAAATGTTACATTCATTCGAAATATCTTTTTGAAAAAATTTTAATAAACTTTATTTTAAATTATATAGATACGTAAACGATATTTTTTTTTTTTAGAAAAACAAATCAGTTTGAAAAGTTTTCATAGGCAAAACAAAAATCTTACTTAACGAAGTTTTATTTTCGAGGTACACAATCACATGTAGTCTTATTCCTCAGAGGTGTACCTTTTTTACGTATATGTATGACCGTGATAACCTATTGGTCATGTTTGCCAACTCGTGGATGGCGTTGTTTCGTAGAGTCGTATGTTCGAGTTCTGATGACTAAAGACCCGCTCTGTTGCTGAACTAATAAAGGTTTGATCTGTTTAGGCTCCAAGTTTTCCCAAGACCCGTGTGGTGACCGGGAATGACAGAATAGTCCCACTGTAGCTCATGCATGTCGTAAGAGGCGACTCAAATGGGTACCCAGCGTCTGGGGGTATAACCGGGCACCCTGCCCCTGGGGATTATATCAGGGGACCTCGGGGACTTGCCTTCTTTAGGTAAGTACGGGCATCACGACCCCGAGGCACCCTAGTGATGTTTTTCTTTCCCATGGGGTTTACTGTCTTTGGTAAACACGGGTGACGCACTCCCGGGATACCCTAGCGATCCTTCTCTATTTTCGACCCTCCTTCTTGTCAACCTCTTTTACCTTTTTTTCAACTTCACGTCTAGACTACAGTTTAATCTTGTTTGGCGCAGCATAGCCATATCTGGCTCTTGCGCCAATAACCTTTACATTCACTCACTTATTTCAAACTTGACATTTACAAATTTAAAACTTAAGGAGAAGATGAAAGATGATCTTTTCTCTACTCACTTTTCTTCCAATAAACTTATAGCTCCGCAGTCAAAATGACGTAAGAAGCCACCACAAATATAATTATAAAACCAAAATTAAGTCATCTGTACCAATAAATGGACAAAATTTATTTTAAAAATTCAAATTAAGAGAAGCAGAAACTTCTTGGAAGATTTACCGTACATTACACACACACACACATATATATATATACTTGAAATTCTTGAAATTTCTAAATTTACTTTTTCACTAACGGTAATTTTTTGGAAAAACGGCTTTAAATTATATTTATTTCTATAAACAAAAATCTACCCTTCCGAACTTAATTCTTTTTATGAGGTCCATATTTTTTTTGTTGTTGCTGTTTTGCTGTTAAGAAAATATTTTTTTTGCAAATCAAAAATATATAATCAAGAAAACTCAAGTCACGGATAATAATAAAAGAATACAATGCCATTTTTTTCCTAGTCAGAACTAAAATGTATGGGATTTGCTTACAAATTAAGGTAGAACTTGGGAAAACAAATTATTTATGTCATTCCATTGATATGAATACTATAATTTAATATGTGTCCTTACGCCAAGAATATTGATTCTTTCGAATGTAATATACATGAGATTTTTTTTTTTGTTAAAAATGTAGCATTTGGAAAATTTGTTCAAGTAGAAATTTCTTGCTTATTTTCAAAGGGAGTTGTTATTTCGTTTTTATTTTGTTCTCATTCGTATTCTACAATTTTTTTCGGAATTCAGAATCCAATTATTATTTGAATACAGAAGATACTTTTGAGCATTAAATTATTCAATGCGTGTTCCTTTCTTCTGTTTCACTTCGGCCATTTTGATTTATTTCATTATTTTTTGTTACATTGCGCTCGCTTGATTGAATTTGAGTTGTTTAACTATTCGAAACGAACTTGCAGTGTTATTCTTTTTCCTTTTGTAACAATTGATTTCATTTTTTTAGTTTCAATGTTGCTTAGGAAATTTATAAACTAACGTATCCATCAATTATTACACTATTCCCTCTATATAATAACTTAAAATTGCTAATGTTGAGTACGTAATTACATTATGTTTTTATATAAAAATGTACGTGACTGTTTTTTAAATAATGAGTAAATTCGGGTTTTGTTTACAAAAAGTATGAGTACATCGGGATTTCTGTAAATATTGAGTATATAATTAACAATTTTAATGGGTTTTCAATAATTTTACATATAACTTGAATCAAATTCACCTTTTAGTAATATATTTCTTTCAACGCCATTTTCAATATATTTGTTCCTATCTGACTTTACTAAGGAATCACTTTTTATAATACTAACTTTTATTGAATCATTTCATTTTAAAATATGTTTTATGTTCCGTTTACAACGCCTTACAAATAGGATTCTAGATTTGTGTATCAATAGTGTGCAACAACGTTTTACGAGGAGGGATGCTTTTTTAAGAGATTTTTCTAAAATCCTTCTTACCAAAAGTACAATATTGTCTTTTCAAATACACACTTTAATATCTGCATCCTTCATTTAGATTTTATTCAGTGTAACTGGATATTTATTATTCTTGTATGATAAAAAGATGCCGGCCGTGTGCAGGTTTAAATGCATACAAATTCCTCTAATTCTTTCAATATATCTCCCTTCTAAAGCTTTTACAAAGGATATTCAGAAAGAACGTTTCGTCAATTTTTTCCAAAGTAAACTTTCTAGCCAAAATAAAATAAAACAAGCCATTATGAACTATATTCCACAAGGTAGTTACTGACATTGAGACATTTGTCGTAACGTGCAAGCAATTTGAAGAAACTTTTCTAATGAAGCAGTGTCCTGCAATGCAAGCAGTAGTCGCACAGCCTGCTCTACCTCAGCACTTTTTGGGCTGGACCTGAGAATGACTAATACGTAGTGTGCGCGCACATAAATTAGCACACCTATGCGCTAATACCATGTCCAGTACTAACTAACGACCACCCACTAAACGCTCCCCAACCAACTTCATCCCTGAACTGAGAAATATCTTCCACAAAAGACCAAATTGTCTCGTCATCGGCGACTTCAACTCAAAGCATCATTCCTGGAGCCCAACTTCCAATGACAACATTGCCGGCAGACAACTTTTCAACTTCCTCAATAAATGCAAAATAAAAATCTTTGCACCCACTTCTCCTACCTGGATTGCTTCCTGTATTAATTTCAAGCATGCAACTCTCGACTTCTGCCCCTCCTCTGGCGCAGAAAACATTGCAGTAGAAATCAAACCTGATATTTCCAGAGACCACGAAGCAGTCCATTTCAATATCGACATCTGCAAATTCAAATACCCATCTCCCAATACTTGTCAATTCACCAACTGTAAAGCATATCAACAAATTCTTCACCACACCATCCCTGGAAATCCTCTTCACTCCACCCAAGATATTGACAACTCCATCACTACCCTCAACACTGCAATCAACTCAGCTATCAATCAAGCTAGTAGATTTAAGATCATCCACTCCTCTCCCTCTACCATCCCCCCGGCACTTAAAAAGAAAATCACTGAGAAAAACAGACAACTCAAACTATAGCAAGAAACAAGATATCCACCCCACAAATATCTCAACAAAATGCAACGAGAAATTAAAAAAGAACTCCTTCAACATAAAAATAACTTCATCAACAACCAACTTCAAACTGCTACAATCGAAGATAATTCCATTCACAGACTCGTCAAAAGTTATAACTTCTCCCCTACCATCATCCCTCCACTGAACAGCAATTAAGGCCCTATCTACAACAACCTTGAAAAAGCCAACCTCTTCGCACTCTCCCTTGAAAAATCCTTCCAAGTTAATGAAGAACCTGAAGACGAAAATCATATTCAAATTGTTGAAGAAACTCTCACAAATTATCTTAATTCACCTCCAAACAATAACATCCCTCCCCTCACTTCTCCTTCTGAAGTGATGGAAATCATATCCAAACTGAACTGTAAAAAAGCTCCTGGATCTGATAAAATTCGCAACTTCGCCATCAAATCTCTACCAATCAATGCCATTACTAATCTTACTAAAGTTTTTAATAAATGCCTCATCCATAACTACTTTCCTGGGTCCTGGAAGCACACAATCATAACCATGATCCCGAAGCCCAACAAAAATCACCAAGATCCTCAAAACTATAGACCAATCAGTCTCATCTCATGCATAGGAAAAATTTTCGAAAAAATCCTACTTAAAAGAATTCAATCCTTCAATGATCAAAATAACATTATCCCTCCGCATCAACATGGGTTCAGAGCTGAGACTTCAACCTGCCATCAACTTCTTCGTGTTACCAATTTCATTAAATCCAACCTTCAAAACCGAACCTCCACCGGTGGACTCTTCCTCGACGTCCAGAAGGCGTTTGACCACATCTGGCACGAAGGACTTGTTTTCCGACTAATAAAACTTAACTTCCCTGACTACATTATTCGTATCATCCATAGTTACATTACCAATAGAACTTTTCAAGTTAAACTCCACCCAAACCTCTCCAATATCCATAAATTCTCTGCAGGTACTCCGCAAGGAAGTATTTTATCAGCAATATTATTCCAAATCTACATCTATGACTTCCCTACCTCTCCACACGTTGAAATCTGTCTCTTTGCCGATGACGCTGCAATTCTCACAAGCAACAAAATAATCTCCGAAATCTACTACATCCTGCAAGACTACATCAACGCCCTCGAAGATTGGCTCTCCCTCTGGAGAATTGCCATCAATGCGGACAAATCAAACGCCGTCCTCTTCACTAAAAGTCAAGCTCAATTCCCCCCTCCAATAAACTTTTTTGACAGTTATATCGAATGGACTGACAACACCATGTATCTTGGCCTCCACCTTGATTGCAAACTTACCAACCGCAATCATATTAAACTTATCTCTGAAAAAGCCTCCAAAAAATTCTACGCTCTGCAACCACTCCTTGGCAAAAAATCAAAACTTTCTCTCCATAACAAGACTCTTGTTTACAAAACCTATATTCTCCCGACCATCACCTATGCATGTCAAATCTGGGGCTCCACTGCACTTTCCAACCGCCTTAAAATTCAGCGCACACAAAACCTCTCCCTCCGTACAATTGCACAAGCCCCTAGGTATATGGCAATCCGTTACCTCCACAAAGAACTTCAAATCCCATCCATTGCAAAAATGATCTCAGATTTATCTTCAACTTTCTACAATACAATCCCAAACCATTATAATTATACAATCAACTCCCAACAAAACTACCTCGATCAAACAAACCACCTCGCTCAACTTGTTTCCACACTTGCAGCTCCCTTTTAAACAAGGATAGAACTCACTTGACTTCCATCTCCCCTTGATCCTTTTTTCAAGTCCTGTTTCCATTGTCATGTCACTTTAGACGAAGCAAAAGCGGCTGTTTAGCCGTTGGATCTTCAAATCACGTAGACTATTCGATGACCAGTACTCTAGCAATGTGTTCATTCGTGGATGTGGAGGAACACCTACTTTGATCTTCATCTTCCACACTCTTTATTCACTGAACATACAATACCAGTGTCCAGCTATTTCATGATGCATGACTTGTTCATCATACGCGATCTATAGACGTTCACGGGTGACTAGTACTTCGTGGCCCATTCATATCAGATAACACGGACCACGTTGTCAATCACGTCTCGGATACAATGGTCTGCTGCTACTTTTTTCTTTGTCGTTATGTGCATGCGTCATTCCTGATTCCTTCTCTTCGTCGTTCAATCAGCAATGGTCGTGGATTCTTATGCTGGTCGTTTCATCTGGTGTACCACGTGCTTCTTTCAAAGAAATGACGAACCAGAATGTGACTAGTTCGGGCTGTATAGAGGATGTTTTAACATAGTCCAGAGAAATGTCTTTAATTTTTCTCCAGTTACATCATCCTAGAGAGTGAAAAACTTTGCGGCTCGAAATGGAACATTGTTTGCACCAATACGCTGCATAAACTTTCTCACCCCAGGATTGACTCCCGATGGCTTCGATTTGGGTTACTGGTTCTTTGGTCAACTTAGGCCTTAATTCCTCCAGTGATCGATAAATGAGTACCAAATTTGCTTGGGAAGTAAACTGAGGAGGAGGAGGGGGGGTCCAGCTTCGGACTAGTCATTCGGTATGTACAGTAATTAGTTATTAATAATCCAAGCCCAAAGGCTACAGAAACAAAGATGGACCACCTCAGATGGGCCATTTTGTCCTGGAAATCTGGAACTTATGTTTTATTTTAAAATCATAGTTATGTTATCTCCCGTGCTTAAAACCCGCCTGTAGAGGGCGTTATTTTGTAAAGGTGGGAGTATGAGATGTCATACCATCCCCCTCAGAGCAGAGAAGAGCACACTAATTTTTCGGGCGGAGTGGATGCAAGTGAGTTGATACTCGAGAAAGTTGGGAATCACGGGGTGATTGAGTGCTAACTGTACACTGCACCGATCATCACGGTAACGCGACATGAATTGTGTTGGCTGAATAAATTAAGTTGTTATTGTTATAAAAAAGTTTGTCTGATCTCGCACGAATTTTAAGGTGAAGTAAATAGTTAAATAAGCTACAGTATGTTAATAGCTAAGTAAGCTACCGGAAGGAATGAAAGTAATTAACTAAGTAAGCTACCGTAATGAGAAACAAAGGGACATGATTTATGAGTTCTAAAGTAGTAATAAGAAGTTATATTGAGAAGAGTGAAACGTAATAGCTTATGGAAAAGTTGAAAAATGAGGAGAACCCTAAGTAAAGGTTAAAGTTGAAGATTAGTAAAAGTTTTAGTTAAAATAGTTTATTTGGTGTGTGCATGTGATGTGGGTAAAAAGAATTTTTTTTTCTTTTGTTATGTATGGAAAATTTAATTATTGATGTTAAAACTAAGTAAGGGGTATTTGCAATACAACAAAAACAATAAAAACAAACGCTAACGTTTTTTTTAAAAAAAAAAAAAATTTAAACTTATTCAAAATAAACAAGTGGGGAGATCAATTTAATTCACTGATTAAGAATTCTGATGATTATTATTACAAATGCGATGGCTCTATTCAACAACATCGATTGAAGTTGAAACGTCTTAATAACTAGCCAGTGTTGGAAATCCCTTTTACACTTAAGAGCACTACAAAATGTTAACGATCGAATTTTCTCTGAACCGACACATCGACGATTCAAGTCATCCTCGGCGTTCAAAAGCAACCGATCTCCTTAAAATTTCCCCACAGAAATAACTTTAGTAAATGCTCAGATAAGGGGAATGAATCGACCAAAGATTTCTTGAGATTAGTCGAGAGCATAAAAAGTGTATCGAAGCATGTCCATAGTTTTATTATTCGTATTGCATATTACATCGGGAGGGTTTTTTAATCGAGAATCTCGTTCTACTTGAGTAAGGATTTTTTGGGAGTCTACCAACTGAGTCCGGATCGGAAAGTATTTAAATATCACACAAGAAGATTAGCAACTACATATTCTAACAAACATAACAATTCTTATTATTAAAACATTCAGTGAAGGAGAACATATGTAGGGTGATGATCTATCAACTAATCAAGTCATAAAGATGGAAGTCCGAAATGGGAGTGAAAACCGGATAACTTCATCGCCAATTCTTCAGGTTTCTTGTTTTCCAGTACTACCTTATGTAGTGGTAGGTGACTTCAATTCTCTTCTGCAGGTTTGCATTGCTAGAATTATCGTAGTAACTCTTAGTAGTACGCGTGACGGCAAACTTCAATGTTAAGGGATCACAAGTAGCCAAACTACTCCTTATTTAGTCACGAAGATGGTGAACTCTAGAAGCGAACTACAGGGCGGGAACTTCTTTCGAAACTAGGAACGATATCGGAAGAAGAAACAAAAGTGGAATCTGAATTAACTTCGTCCAGAAACGGATGAGCTGGCTTCAAACTGTGAATAGATACATGTTTGCCAGTTATCTCGTATTTTAACACTTTGAGTTTTCTTCACTACCTTGTACCGTCCAGCTTCGGTAGTTTCTCTAGCTTTCAAATTTAATCTGTTTGGCGCAGCATAGCCTACTTTGGCTCTTGCGCCATTAAAACCTATATTCACTTCACTTCACTTCAAACTTGATCAATGCGTAGAAAAACGCAGTAGAGCAACAGAGATCCTTGCTAATAAATACAGTACAAAAATAATGAGTCTGCAGATACTGGTCTCAAAGAATGAACATGACTTAAGGATTGCCAAAAATTTGGTGCACATTCGTATTTACAAGATTGGAAAATAATTCTCCAGACAGTTTCAAGTTAGTTCTATAAGTCCACTTTTTTGGAGAGGCCAACCATATCGTCGTTGTAATTCGTCCGGATGTCCAGTAATACTCAAGGAAAAGTATCCAACCAGCTGTTAGCCATATGTGACGTCAGATCATTCTTGAGGTGATGATGGAATCTTTCCTCAGTACCGTTGCTTTGTGTGGGGATGTTAAGAGAATTCTGGTCTAGTCGGCACCTAGAACTGAGTGGTGACCGGTAATGACAGAATAATTCCACTGTAGATCATGCATGTCGTAAGAGGCGACTAAAATGGATACCCAGAGTCTGGGGGTATAGCCGGGCACCTTGCCCCTGAGGATTATATCAGGAGACCTCAGGGACTGGCCTTCAGGTAAATACGGGCATCACGACCCCGAGGCACCTTAGTGATCTTTTTCTTTCCCATGGGGTTTACTGTCTTTGGTAAACACGGGTGACGCACCCCGGGATACCCTAGCGATCCTTCTTTATTTTCGACCCTCCTTCTTGTCAACCACTTTTTCTTTTTTTTCAACTTCACGTCTAGACCACAGTCTAGTCTTGTTTGGCGCAGCATAGCCATATCTGGCTCTTGCGTCTATAAATTTTACTTTCACTTGTCACCTGGTCGGGTAAAATTCTCAACTAAATATTTTAAATTTCATACATGACATTAGTTTGACTGCGTACATTTAATTTTATTAGACTTTATTTTGCTCTCTACCTTAATCATCAATTTTAAATTGTTTAAGAAACAGCAATATCTTAACATTGTTTGGCACAATATATCTCCTCCAGAATTCAGTGCCATAAATTCATACCTAGCGTATTTATTCATAGCAACATGCAAGAATTTGGATGCCAACGAAGGCCACTGGGTTTTGTATGGATTATATCCCCCTCTGAACTTCTTGTAAAGAAGGCAAAATTTTTTAATATAATGATGAATTATAATTTCTAATATCCAAATGAAGCCCTCATATTTAAATTCTGTAACTTATTTTAAAAGACATGATTTTTCATCAGCATACATTTTATTAAAGCCGTCTGTAAAAAATATTTAAAATCTGCGCGTGTAGAGTCAAATCTTCCTAATTAAAATTAATGAAATATATTTCTCCTTCTTACAATTTTTATTTGAATTTTTTTTTTATTTTGGAGTAAGCATTATTAAGGTTTACAGAAAATACCATGCAGCGATAAATTTAGGCTCTCAATTTCAAAGGCCTTTCTGCATGTTTATTATATACCCGACAGTAACTGATTATTGACGTTGCTTCTAGAAGCAACACTATTGGCATCGGACCTAGTAATTTTGAGCCATAATATATTTAGAGAAAATATTGTCAATTATGATAAATGTTTCACTTTTTTCCATTAACCCTACGCATTGAAATTAAGAATTTTTGAAGTCGAATATTACAGTATTTTATTATTTTGTTCTTTTTGTAAGATTGTTATGAATTGATTAAATAACTTGAATGTTTGAACGTTAATAGGATGCAACCAATGAAATAAATGAAATTTTTCAAAGTGAAATAGAAGAGAATACTCATTGAATAATTTATTGCTATTCAGTCTCATCCATTTTCGCATAATTGCATTCTGAATTCGAGAAAGAATGCTCTAGAATACTTAATGAGCGAATAAAATGAAATAACTTCTCCATTTGAAAATAAATTATAAATTTTCATTTTAACAATTTTTTCAAATGCTACATTTTAAATATAACCAGTCTCATGTATATTACATTCTAAAGCGTCAATACCTAAGCGTAAATTGATAAGAATATATTAAATAAGAATATTCATATAGATATAATACGGAAAAAATAATTACTTTTCCCACGTCTTACCTTAATTTGTAAGAGAGTTCTATATA
Organism: Nephila pilipes; assembly: GCA_019974015.1. Taxonomy (NCBI): domain Eukaryota; kingdom Metazoa; phylum Arthropoda; class Arachnida; order Araneae; family Nephilidae; genus Nephila; species Nephila pilipes. The sequence goes on from BMAW01038793.1 coordinate 12,670, forward strand.
TTTTAGCTCTAAAAGCTAAAATGAATATTGTAGTATTGAATTGCTTATTTTCTGTCATTTTTGTATTTTCCTGATTTTATATATAATAGGCTAGTGCAAAGAAATTTTTCTTTCTTCGCAGCAGAATGGCAACAAAGGACATGCACCCCATAAGAAGAATTAAATTCGGAAAGGAGGAATTTTATTCTTACAGAAATTTCATTCCAATTTCTCCCCCCACCCCTCCTAAATTAACGTTGGTGCTTTAGTAAAATTTGCGAGTTTTTAACATTTTTTTTCAAACATGTATTTACAATGTGCAGAAAATGGATGTCCAACGGCGTGTCTGCTTTCTTTTTTTTGAATTCTTATAATTAGTTTTACCTGTTTCATACATTTTGCTTTGACCTCAAACTTGCTTAACTTTGTCAATAGATTGTATTCTTCAGGTAAATATTCAATTCAATCACGAAAAGGAAAATTAAATAAGGAAATTAAAATTGCTAGAAAATGAATAATATGCTTGCTACATTTCTCGTCTCGAATCCTGAAATACTTATTATTTTAGAAAACTGTGGTAAATTAGTTGCAATCGAAAAATTCCATATTAATTATTATGGTATTAAGATATATTTAAGAAATTTAAGTAAATATATATTTATAATTGGATATAATTAAACCTGTTATTTATTGCTTTGCATATGCTAAGCTTAATTGTTTCCATCTTCAAAGGCAGTTAATAATAGTAAAACAAGAACACTTTTATTAATTTTTGTAACTCCCACAAATATAACAAAACGTCTATCAATGTCAGCGGCTTTTGAGTAATTAAATGCTGTTAATAGATCAGTCAATTTACTTCTTAATATCATTATCTTTAACGAATGATTTATATCTCGGATACGATTTTTTTTTCCGGATAACTTCAGACTCCTTATCAAATAAATTTATTGTAGAAGTAACTTTTAAAATTATCTTCACTGGGAAACGACTCATTATAGTTCTACATTTCACCTGTGTAGTGGGGCCGCGGTAGCCTAGTGGTCATGGTTTCGTGGCCGGCGATTTTCGTTCAGTCGCAGATTCGATCCTTGGCCGCCAAAGCCCCACCGTGTAGCCGAGGCTGATGCACGTTAAATCTGTTTGGGGCCCAAAGTCCTCCCTGTGGTGTGGATGTTAGGAGAGGGGGTGCGAGCTCGGGTGTCGTACTCGTCACTTGATCGTGGCTCAAAATTACGAGGTCCGTCGCCAAAAGCCCTCGTGTTGCTACTCAGTGCGACATGTGGACGCGGTAGCCTAGTGGTTAAGGCATCGGATTTGCAGCCAGCGGTTTGGTTGAGTCGGGGGTTCGAGCCTTGATGACACTGAAGACCTGCCCTGTATCCGGGGATGATGCACGTTTAATCTGTTGGGGCCCAAAGTCCTCACGTTGGCGTTGTGTGGAAGCTAGGAGAGGGGGATGCCAGCTTGGGTGTCGACCTCGTCCGAGGTGTCCTTGACTGAGGTTCAAAATTACGACGTCTTTCGCCAATAGCCCTCGTGTTGCTTCCAGTTCGACGTTAATAAAACCAAACCAATCTCGGTGCGACATAAACAATCACAATTACTTATTGTGAACTTACGAGAGTGATTCAAATAGTACTTGCATTTGAAGACAGATGGCGCCATTTAGGTAAATTGTTACCGTTGTCTGTTACCATATGTTAAGCGGAGCCGAAACAGATTTGACATTGATTCATAAGTTCACTCGTAGTGTAGTCTGTGACATATCCACATTCCTTGTTTCCATTTCTTGATTCGGCCTTCTTTAAGGTATCCGCCTACCTTCGAAGACAAGTTATTTTTTCACTTATAGAATAATGCACATGATTTTTTTAAATAAGATATGGCTAAAAACTTAAAATATATTGTAAAATTTGCATAAATTAATAATTCTTTTTAATATTTCAGCTCAAAAAAGACATAAAAACGGCAGAAAAATGACACCTGTGCAAAACACCAAAACTGCAATTTAAATAGATTTCAATTCTGTAAATTTTATTATGATGAATTGAATCTAATTTAGGATTTGTGCCTTTATCACAATTATAACCCTGAAAATTAAATATTTATAGGAAATCGTACTTTTAACATATAGAAAAACCGTACAAATTTGTGACAAGTTATGACTAAATAAAATGCAAAGTAATCGCATTATGACAATAGGAGAAATTCATGTCTTGAATTCACTTTCACAGAGTATTCCATGAAAGTTTCATAACATTATATACATAACTGTTTTCAATACGATGTTTTGCACGGAAGCAAAATATGAAAATCTTGATTTTGAGAGAAAGCTGAAAATACATTTCAACCTAGAAACTTCCCTAATTAAATAAAAATTTAACATTAAAAGGCCCCTGATTTGTAACTTTCACAATCTGTATTATTCAAATAAATTATCTTTTTTCTTCCTGATGGCCTTTAAAACTTTCCTACGCTTACATTTAACACATGTTATGGAGAAGGGGGAGTTAATAAAACAATCAATTCTCCATTATTTCCGATCCTTGGCCGCCAAAGACCCAAAGTGTAGCCAGGGCTGATGCACGTTAAATCTGTTCGGGGCCCAAAGTCCACCCGTTGGCGTTGTGTGGATGTTAAGAGAGGGGGTGCCAGCTCGGGTGTCGTCCTCGTCACTTGACCATGATTCAAAATTACGAGGTCCGTCGCCAATAGCTCTAGTGTTGCTTATAGTGCGACGTTAATAAAAAAACTAAACTAATCCCCATTATTTCCTATCGGAAGGTGTAGGATAGATAAACAACTGTAAGAGGCAAAAGTACGAGAAAAAGAAGCAAAGAACTATCATTTATTTTAAACTTAACAATAATAACTTTCCAATTTTAAGACTCTACCTTCACAGGTCTGGAATCTGCAAAGGAAGTGCGCGGAGAAAAGATCGTTCCCTCTTTTCCTTGAAATCTGCTTACAGCTCCACAGTCAAAAATGACGTAGGAAGTCGCCACATGACTCCCCCTTCAGTCTCACGAAGGTAGACGAAACTTTACCCTCCTGCCGAATCTTGTTCGATAAGCCGTTTGTTCCTGTTCCAACGGTTCATTCGATGAATGCTGGTTTCAAACGATACATGACCCGTGTGGTGATCGGGAATGACAGAATAGTCCCACTGTAGCTCATGCATGTCGTAAGAGGCGACTAAAATGGGTACCCAGTGTCTGGGGGTATAGCCGGGCACCCTGGCCCTGGGGATTATATCAGGGGACCTCGGGAACTTCCCTCCTTCTGGTATGAACGGGCATCATGACCCCGAGGCACTCTAATGATCTTTTTCTTTCCCAATGGGTTTACTGTATTTGGTAAACACGGGTGACGCGCCCCCGGGTTACCTTAGCGATCATTTTATTAATTTCGACCCTCTTTCTGTTATAATACTACACTAATAACTAATCATCATCATCACCTCAGATTTCAATTCACGGTTGTCCTTAGACAAAAAACACATCGGGTTGTATAACAACAACAATATTTATTTCATTACTTGCTACCGCTCGTTTACAACAGCTCCTCTCGGAGATTCGGTCAGGTCCCGTCTGAGGGGATCGTGTGACATCACACTCTCTCCCTTTACAAATGAACGCCCTCTAGAGGTGGGCTTTAAGTAGAGAAGTTAACAGTTCGGCCAACCTGATACATACAATTGTCCCAATTGTGCAGTTCCAATTAACACAAATCATTGATAACTGATACACTTTAAAACCATTAATTATCATACACAAAATATCAATGTTTAATTTCCTCAAATACTTAAAATAGCAAATATCAATAATTACACACAAACATCATTACTTAAATTCCTCAAATGCTTAAAATAGCAAATATCGATAATTGTACACAAACATCAATACTTAAATTCCTCAAATAACCTAAAATAGCAAATATCAATTACCGTATACAGATAAAATATCAATAATCATGCACAAACCATTTTACATAATCACCCTTATATCTACATTTCACAACAAATTATCTTTCATTCCACAACGCACATATAAAGAAAATCTTTTTTCTTTTTTTTTTTCTTAAGTAATAATTCTAATTTAAGGCTTCAAAACAAAAATCTTAGTTATCATACAGTTCAAATATTATTTCTCTTTCATAACAAAATACTAAAATTACCAAAACACTTTAAAATACTACTTCTCAACATCTTTTAGCGTGCTTACATACACATCACCTTCTCTTTTTTTTTTCTTTAGAAAAATTACATAAACACATTCATATATTCATATCGAGATATCAACACAAAATTCATATTTCAAAATATTGAACTCATACACATTTTTCTTATCAAATATAATTTCAAGCATCGATTACCACATAAACAAATTTAAAAAGTACTCATCTCTAACAAATTACTATTTTCATACTTCAAAACATCGAATATCTGTATCCTCATAAAGGTTAATTCATACAGTTGTAAATATGAATTTTTCTTCTTCCTCCTTTTTTTTAATTTTTTTACATATTTAATTTTTTAATTTTTCAAACGATATTCTCATTTTCATAGAATATGCTTAACTCTTATAGACTCAAAAAGGTTCACACATGAAACAAAGAAATTCTTTAACATAACACAATCATCAAAACACAAATCTAAGAATTCTTACAAAAGATCATTCCTAAATCATTACAAAATCACATTCTTATATCCTTACAAAAGCACATTCCTAAAGAAATCCGTACAAAATTATATTCCTAAATATTCATAAAATTATATTCCTAAATATTCACAAAATTATAATCCTAATCATTACAAAATATAATAAAACATTCCTAAATCATTGCAAAATAAAAATT
>BMAW01038804.1:0-17407 GCA_019974015.1 Nephila pilipes
TTGTTGTACTTCCATCTGTATGTAAAGTCTTATTTTTTTCTTTCTTGAGATTCTTCCGGTGCATCGCCTATCACATTAATATCGTCTTTACGACATTAATATCAACAATCTTCATGTTTAAATTAGCAAATAAGAAGAAATCTAAATTACCTCAAAGTCTTGAATTTATCCTTTCAGTCAGCACAGCACTTTTTCATAAGATAAAAACAGCCAGTTCCTATTTAATCAGTTTACATCCCTATTGCATCCAATCATGTGCTCACTTCTAATAATGCGCCTTAATCCTCATCAACCTATCGGTTTACATCTAATGATAGCCTAAGAAATCAATATTTCTATTTCTTTATCATATATATGTGTGTGTGTGAGTGTGAGATCCTGTCGGCTTTTAAATGTAACACAATATCAAATAACAGTCAGGGCGTATTGATTTTTCGCAGAACTTTTATTTCAAGCGGAGAGAGAGAGACCATTTCCACTACGTCTTTTGATTCAAGCAATTGCATCATAAGACAGCAAGAAGAGGATAAAGAGCCTTCTCGCTGTGTTTGTTTGAGAAAATTTCATTTGAAATGAGGGACGCGTGTGGTATGAATAAGGGGACTCCGGGGAAAAATATCTATAATAAATAATAGGGGAACTCAGAAGCGATTGTTTTGACAGATTACTATTGGTTTTAAGCAGATTTAAACCAGTTTTAAAACGCGTGATGTGTAACAAATAAAAAGGATACTTTGGAAGGGGATCAGGAAATACGAATGAACACTATCCAAAGGAGAGAATGGGTAAATTTAGTAAATTAAATTATTATAATATGAGAATTAATGGGAATTAAATTAAATCATCACACACACACACACACACACACACACACACGCACGCACGCACACACGCACACACACACACACACACACACACACACATATATATATGTATATATATTCACACACACATCTGTGTGTGTGTATGTCATAAGTCATCGACGCTCAGGACTGGCCGACTGCAGGACATATACATTTGAGACCGCTTTCTGTAGGGCACAAAAAAACTTGACCTCTGCTTTGTAACTTCATTCAAAGGGGTTTCACACAGCATTAGACTCAGAATTTATAATTAGTAGAGATTTTGTTTATTAAACGTGTAATGATCTTATTTCCAAAGGCTGATTTCAAAATATTACGTCGCACAGTTCCGATATCATTCAGGTACAATGGTGGTTTTAATTATAGATGGTCGGTTACGGTAACCACAAGGCAGTTGAGGTTTGTTGCCGCATTCTACTTGAATAGTGATTAAAGAATCAAAACAAGTTTTACTTATAACCGGAATTTTCAGTAGAATCCCATAAAACATATTAGTTGTCGGAAAGGATTTTCATTTTTGTATTCTGTTCATTAATTTTCTTTTCAGAGAACATATAACGTATTATAATTCTACTATGACACATTTCGTAATTCCAATATGTTTTAATCTCAGCTAAAGCTTTCAAACAAATGAAACACTTATCTACCCAGACTATTTTAATTTCACTTTTTTGACAAATATATCAGATCAAACACTCCATTCAAGCTTTCCCAGGTGCTATCAACTCTTACAGACAACAGCAGATGTTGATGCGCCGATTAACTATTTAGCCTCGACGGTTTTCACTTCCTTTGAAAAGATATAAACCTTTCCGTAGCGATTTGGGATGACTGGTACATTTTGATCATAAGCAGGTGCTCTGGTAAAAAGTAAAAAAAATAATTCAGCTCTTTCACGAGATTGTATTTCGCTAAATCAAAATTTATTAACGATACAAAACACTTTGACCGTCCGCATTTTATATAACATTTCTTCAACCACACCTCTTAATTAACCGTGATTTCAGCTTGATGTTGATTCGTTGTGCTGAACGTATAATTTCAACTGTTGGTACATGAATTACCGACGAAAGGGGAGTTAAATCTAATGAGGTATTTGGGGTGAATGAATGTTTCTGTTGTCTTTAATCGTATTCCATATTGTGAAGATTTGATATTAACTTAAATATTATGTGTGAAATGCCAGAGCTTTGTCTTATGGGTCTGCCGAACGAGCCCAGCTCTGTTTTTTGCACACACATTTTTTGCCGGAATGTCCAGCAGCAACTAAGGAGATGGTTGATTACGGAAATTACTGATTCTTCTACCTTCAAAAGCACTAATCGTTCCATCCGATGTAATTTTTTTTCAGAATTAAAAACAACTTAAGACTGGTTTGTTACAGTAACAAATTTTATATTACCAGACAAGTATTGTTTTTTACAATTACGAACACGTACTTCTTTTAACCATTCGATAATTCCTGAATTTTGGAATTAAAAGTGTCAATTATTGTTCATTGATTTTTTGAGGCTTTTTTAACTTTACTTTAAAATTAAAGAATGCTGAATTTTTGAACAAAAGTGAGTTCAGAAGAAGAAAAAAAAATATTTTTGTTTGTTCATGTGTGCCTGCCCGTTAGCGTTTGTTTAGTAAGCCGCGAAAACTTCAGTTTTCCTTTCTATTTTGAAACACCAATCCTCAAAAGACACTTATTCTATAACTATATATAATCTTATTTATGAAATGTAATTTAAAATACATAAGAAAATGTATAAATTGACACCATTGTGATAAATAGAAACAGTTTAATGCATTTTTTCTTACCAGGTGATATTGATTTTCAGAAAAAAGTCACACTAATATCTGAAACGGTAATCATGAATGAGCTGCCGTGTTGGGAAACCTTGATAGAGGGTGCTGGCGCCAAATATGAAAAGAAAAAAAAAAAAGAGTTATGTTTAGTTCTGGGTAAGTGAGAGAAGATGTTGAAAGCGAACTATGTTAGTGTTAATTTTGTGTTATGGGAAGTAGAGAATAGGATGGACATGGAATCCGATCCTATATATGCATAGTACTTATTCTCAGAAAACTGATTTTTTCCTGTTTAACCATAAAGAAGCTCAAACTGTGTTTAAAGAAGTAAATGAAAATATTATTTGTGCAATAAATAATCAAGACTTAAAAATGTTATTTAATTGTTATTTAAAAATATTTTTGAACAAAACAAATTTGAAAAAATATTTATTTTTGTTCTGGCTCTAATTACAATTATAACTCCAAATCTGAAAGATGGAAACATATGAAGCGCTATTAATAGCTGTAATACGTGGTTACGAAATCGGTTGAAAAGCTTTTCAAGTCAGGATACAAAAATATTTTTTGTACTTCAAATTATACGTAGTGAAGCCTTTACTAAATAACTCCTCGACTTACTTTGAATCCCCTTTGTTCTTGGGTCAGCCATTTCATGAAGACATGTGACTCTGTTACACAGGTACAGCAGAGTTGAATCCTCTTTGTGTGTGGTATTGACCATGTCAGCGTTATAATATGAATTTAGGGCCTATGAGCTATTTTTTACAACGTTTTTTCTGAATTTCACTTGGTGTGTGTGAGTGTGTGTGTGTGTGTGTGTCATCAAATTTTCGATCGTTAATTAAACCAACTTCCCACCAAGCTAGAGCTTTGAAATTTCGGGAATCTTTCGTACTCGCCTAACAATGCAATATTTAGACGTTTGCGACGTTTTAAATAATATTTCAATAATTTTAATAAGTCAAAATATTCTTTCCTCTAGGCGCTTTAGGAAAAAATTTCTTTCTTTCAGGAAAAAATTTTCTTTCTTTCTGGGAACACAGGGCACTCCCCACACCACATGAGGCCTCGTAAAACTATTGTACTCACAAAGGGGAGATACTATCTGCCCTTTACTATCTCCGAGTTAGTAAGGATTGCTGACTTTTAGTCAATAATCACGAGCAAGAAAGAAAGTTTCCAATATTTGGCACCATGTCTTATCACAATATTTTTTTCTGAATTCTGGTTCCCATTCTTTTTAATAGAATGACTTACAAACTTTCAAATGCATGTTTTGATATTATGAATTTTTTAATACGATCACAAATGTCTCTTTTTAAGAAAATTTTAAAGTTAAAAATAACTAACAGTTTTAACTAATATTTCAATAATTTTCTCTAATAAACTTTGCCACCATATAAAAACGTTGTTTTTAAAAACGTTGGTTTTTATATCGAATTATTACAACGTTTTTCTGAATTTCACTTGGTGTGTGTGTGTGAGTGTGTGTGTTTGTCATCAAATTTTCGATCGTTAATTTAACCAACTTCCCATCAAGCTAGAGCTTTGAAATTTTGGGAATCGTTCGTACTCGCCTAACGATGGAATATTTAGACGTTTGCGACAAGTTTTCACTAATATTTCAATAATTTTAATAAAACAAAATAGAACACTATAATTAGCTACAAACTAATAAATGACGAGAATCACTTTCATATATATTTATCTTTTTTTTTTAAAAAAAAATGAAAAATAAATGATATTGTTTGACTTTTCAAAAGTTTAATGTTATCGTAAGATAATTGAAAATGAAAGACTATTCATCGATTCAAGTTTTCAGAGAGCTCCTCATTCGTCTTGAATTTACTTTTAATTGACCTTTGCAAACTGGTAAAAATAAGATTAGGTCTTATAGAGAACCATCCAATCAGTTTTATAAATTAAGAAATTACCAGACCCATGCAAAAATGTTAATGAAAATATAAATTGAAGGAAACGTTAAGTTGCGAAACTGAATATATTTTAAGATACACGTAATTAAAATTAAAGCAAACGATAAATTATTGCACTGAAAATATTTCAAGTTAAATGTAATTAAATTTGAAGCGTAAAATAATTCATTAAATTGAATATAAAATAAACTAAAACTGAAGCAAACGGTAAATTATCAAGGTGAATATATTTTAAGCTAAATGAAATTAAATGTTAAGTAAACGGTAAATTGTTAAACTGAATGAGTCTTTTAAGCTCAATGAAATTAAAATTATATATAATTGAATACAATATAAGCTACATGTAATTACAATTAAAGCAAAAGATAAATTTTTAAAATGTATATATTTTAAGCTAAAGGTTACAAAAATTAAAAGAAACGTTTAATTATTAAACTGATTATATTTTAAACTAAATGTACTTAAAATGAAAAAGTAGCGGTAAAATGTTAAATTGAACATAAAAAGATATTGAAAAATTTAACAATAAGGCTATGAATTGAACTGTAAATTTGAGATATTGGAATAATATCCTAGTTATAAAATTTAAATTTATCAAGTATTTATTTTTAACTTTAGAGTTATATATAAAACCATTAAGTATAATGTAAAAGAATATAGAAAAACTTAACATTAAGTACATGATTTGAACCGTAAATCAGGAAACAGAACATGATTATAAAAAATCTAATTTAGATATTAAAATATTGAAAAGTGATCTGGTACGCCAGTTTATAGCCTATGGAAAACAATAGCCCCTTTGATGGCTAAAAATAAGAAAAAGGTGTTTATAAGCTGACCATAAAGTTTTTGTAAGCAGAACATCATTTTTTGTAGATCTGTAGAGTAGGAGTAAAAAATAATGTAACAGTGAAACAATAGTCCAAATTTAGGTTTTACTGTCAATAAGCATTATAATTGTTCAGTCAGTTGAGCTAGGTATAAAATTAAAGTGAATAACTTGAAATAACTTAACCTTACAGTCAATATTATAAGCAGTCAACAATTTATTAAAATGGTTTTTGTATGTGATTTTTTACGGAATCATATACATAAGGATTATTTTTTAAAGGTGTAAACATACAACATTTGATGTTTCAGGTGCATATTTTTGTAGATCTGTAGAGTAAGAGTAAAAAATAATGTAACAGTAAAACAAAAGTTCAAATTTAGGTTTTACTGTCAATAAGCATTATAACGGTTCAGTCGGTTGAGCTAGGTATAAAATTAAGGTGAATCACTTGAAATATCTTAACCTTGCAGTCAATACTTTATTAAAATGGTTTTTGTATGTGTTTTTTTTACTAAATCATATACAAAAGGATTATTTTTTAAAGTTGTAAACATACAACATTTGATGTTTTAGGTGCATATTTTTGTAGATCTGTAGAGTAAGAGTAAAAAATAATGTAACATTAAAACAAAAGTTCAAATTTAGGTTTTACTGTCAATAAGCATTATAACGGTTCAGTCGGTTGAGCTAGGTATAAAATTAAGGTGAATCACTTGAAATATCTTAACCTTGCAGTCAATACTTTATTAAAATGGTTTTTTTTTTACCTAATCATATACAAAAGGATTATTTTTTAAAGTTGTAAACATACAACATTTGATGTTTTAGGTGCATATTGGTTAATCATGAACAATATTTTTAATTTATTATTTTCATAATAGAAAGTTTTGTCCACAAACATATGTTAATCCAAATCTACAACAATATCCAACAGCTAAATCATGTAAACATGGAAATTCTCTTGTTGGTACAAATTTTCGAAATTCGATATAATTTGGATCACTTGCAGTTTAAATAACGTTTTAGTGTAGTACTGTGATGTAGATCAATAATTTTAATTTTGAGCCCTGGGGGGTAACAACTAACGTCTTTCAAAGAAGAAAGATTTGTGAAAAGATCAATATTTCTTATCTCCTTGCCAAAGATTAAACCTAGTACTGATTGAATCCTGATAATTGGATATTAAATTTTGAAATATATCATAGTTCGTAATTTTCAGTTTTTTCAAGAAGTTTTCGCGAGTCACATTTAGAACTCCACCTTGGCACGCGTGCAGCGGTTTGGTAATCCTTGTCTTAGACTGCATTCGACAAAAATGCCCACAAACAAGATTTTCATTAAATATATATATAAACTATTTTAAATTTGGGAAGTAAGGGGAGTAAAATTATACGTTGTAAGTTATAAATTATAAGTTAAGCTCCTTGTCTGAGCTGCAGATCAGTGTCGAGAATCGACTGAATGCCTCCTTGCCAGCGTTTCATAAGAGCAAAAAAATGGAAATCGGATTTATGAAAACTGTAATGCAGTGTATATGAGGGGGTCACCATAACATTAATTAAAATCAAATACTTCCGTAAGGTCTTATGAGTGAATAAAAATTTACATATATTCCGAGGCCATAAATAATGAAAAATAAGAATGAAAAATAAAGTACTGTTAATAAAAAAATCTGATATTTAAAATATTTTGTTTAGATTCTTTGAATAATTCACATCTACAGAGCTTGTTTAAATCGTTTGTAAAAATAAGCATAGATTTTTAATTGTTATTTAAAGAAAAACTCGAATGATAAGATTTTATGTTTCCTAATTTAGATTTGGATAAAATATTTAAGATAATTCTAAGAATTTTCTATAATTTATTTTTGTTTTTCTTATTTACAATTTTAAAGGAATTTTTTCTACTTTGTTCTTCAACTGATAGGATATTGAGATTTATTACAATTTACATAGTGTTATTATATATTAAGGCTCAGTTCTTAAAAAACTTTTATTGCAGGAGGAAGAAACAAATTTATACTTCTCACATTTCATTAGACAACATTAAAAACAATATGAAAGCAATTGATTCTATTTCACTACAAAGAAAGTAACTTCATACGCAGACTTGTTTCTCTTACAGAAGAAGAGACTCGAAATTGTTATACATAGCTATGATACTGAAATTTTCTTCATTTCTTTGCTTTTTCGGAGTAAGTATATTTTCTCATTTCTTTTTTGTGCAAGAAAAAATAAAATAAACTTTGGCATTTACCTAATTAAAATTAAAGAATTTTCATACATCAATAAGAGAATTCTAATCGATCGCTTTTCGAATACTTTGCTATCCCGATCCAAAATGATTTTTTTTAATCGGGGTAGGAAACTACTCAGTAGGATAGTTCAGAATGTATTGCTTAAATCTGTCCAGACTTCTATTCAAAAGCACTTTTAGTTGCTTCCCGTAATCATAGGCATTCGATATTTGTTTTTTTTTCTTCACAGTCCATTTTTATCAATAAATTTAAAAAATCGTTTTCGGGTAGGTATGTGTAAATTATTATAAATATTATGTTTGGGAGTAAAAATTATCTTCCACTCTCTTCTTATTGATTGTACCCAAGTAGAAAAACATTCTGAAGTGAATTCAGAAAACTCAGTAATTCTTGCCCCATTAAACCAGACTTTGCTTAACCCTGAGAATAATATAAAAAAGTTTGTAGTTAATAAACACAAATAAAAAGCTGAGATAGGAACTCAAGACTATAGGCTTTGCAGTTTTGTACTGCATGGACTCTCTTCAACAACAAAGCCAGAACTTAAAACACCTTATTGACTAGATCGAACGAGATGTCTCTTTGAACCTAGTTGGTAAAAGAAAAGCAAAAAGCGACCGATCAGTTTTTCCTCGGATCCATTGGACCAACGTTCGATACATCGCTGAGGTATCACAGCCTATAACTTTTGATTGTATATGCCCCCGACGCAAAACATTTGCCTCTGTATCTCTAATTAAGACAACCACATTCAAAATTACGACTATTGATATGCGGCAGAAGCGCATGTGTCGACTAGTGGCGCTATTCAACTAGAGACTTCCGATAATGTCAAATGGAAAACCATTCAACAAGGAGAGGATGCATATCAATTGCAGTAATGGCTGAAAAAGCAACCTTCTTTACAAATACCAATGTTTCTCTTCGTATCATCACGATGATATTGGAGGGGAAGAATGCAGTGTCTCTCTTCAACAACAACGCCAGAAGCTAAGACACCTTATTAACTATCCCAAGATAGTCGTCTCTCTTAGCAGAAAAAAATGACGGATTACTTAACTTTGGACCCACTGGAAAGGGTTCGAAAGACCGCTGGTACTTTAATGTCAGACAACACTCTCCCCCTCCACGGGGTAAGAAATCACCTTACGCCGAAATACGATGACCAGTGGCTGTAACGTCATAATTCAGCACAGATATGAGCCTGGAATGCCATTTTTTCAGTAATTTTTTTGGACCCAATACATACCATAAAAGTAATATATTGTTCTATATTCTCTCTTCTGCAATTATTTACTAGTTTGCTTTGTCTTATTTCAAAATATATGTTATTTTTAAAATACAGAGTGTTTAACTGCATACCTTTGCTCATTTTATATAAATTATTTTGCTTAATCTCGGGTTGGCCCGAGATGTGATCCTTGCGGAATTCCTAGAGTGGACCAAAGACTTGATTTTAAGATTCCTCTAAGGTAGCCGCCTTTTGCCTGCCAATTCCTCTCCCCCATTCACTTTAAATTTCGAAAAATTCTACTGCGTAAGCTTAAGAGCGATATCGGTGAATTAAAAAATTCTGACTAACACCCATAGATGGCGCTGAGTATTCCGAGGTATTTGGCATGTTTTGTTGGCTGGAATATCCAGCTCGAGCGATAAATGAGTCTGCCTAGAAGTATTCAATACGAAGTACAAAGGTCAATTGGGGGTAATGGGGGGAGGGGAAACATTATGGAGTTTCACAGTTGTAAAGTTGAAAGAGCCAAAGATTTATTTTGTCTATTACTTGAGTTATGTCTCTCTCTTTCTCTCTCTCTCTTTTTTAAGGGAATGTGAGCGTATGAATTTAAAGTTTATTTTCTCTTAGTATTAAAAGCGCTTAAGATTAAATATGTAAACTTTATTTATTTTATAAGGAAAAATAATAATAGTAAAAAATAACAAGAAATAAATAATGGAGGAAAAATTATAGTGAATAAAAATGTAAAACAATAAAAAGAATGAGAAGAGCTGTCAGACAATTATCAGAGACAGCATTCTGAAATGTTGCCATGTAATATTTTCGAAGATATTCAAATTTTATTTATAAAAGCAATCAATAAATAATTTGCAATTAAAATAGTTATTTCTTTTTATTATGAACCACACAACCAGAAAGACCTAAAATCGGAATATTAACTATAAGTTTTTTCAAACCCATCAAGTTTGCAAAATTTGATGTAATACAGAAACACATGCTGCCACTGTCAAGGATCGCGCGTCCCTTCTGAAAGTGACCACTACTATCAGAAATGTAAACAACAGTAATAGCTAATACTACTTTTTCTTTTTCAGACGCAAAACATGACGTCACTCCTTGTTATTACAACTCTTAACACATGGATCAATAAGTTCTGAGACTAACCCAGAGATGGCGCTCGTAGTAAACCAGTAACCAGGTCTTTCTAGAGCACTAACCTTTGCTTGAAACGTGTCAAAATTTTAAGTCGATCGGACCAGAATCAGCTGAGTTATCGAGGTTGGAGTAAAGTCGTTTTGTAGTTTGTTTAAAAAATGGAAAAAACCGAGTTTCGTGTTCTGATAAAACATTGTTTTTTAATGGGTAAAAACACCGTGCAAGCGAAACAATGGATTGAAAAATGTTACCCGGACTCTTGTCCATCAAAAGCAACGATTTGTCGGTGGTTTGCCGAGTTTAAACGTGGTCGTACCGACACAAATGACGCGGAACGCTCGGGTAGACCTGTGGAAGCCGTTACACCGGAAAATGTGAGTGAAGTGACAAAAATTATAATGAAAGATCGTAAAGTGAAGCTCCGTGAGATTGCTGAGATGACACAGATATCATATGGAAGTGTATTTACTATCCTTCATGAAAAATTGAGCATGAAAAAGGTTTTTTCCAAGTGGATGCCGCGATTGCTTTCGATGGAGCAACGAGTCGATGATTCAGAAAGCTGTTTATCGCTATTTACTCGCAACAAAAAAGATTTCTTGCGTCGTTACGTGACCATGGACGAAACATGGATACATCACTACACTCCAGAGTCGAAGCGGCAGTCATCTGAGTGGCGCACAGCTGGCGAAAGCCGTCCGAAGCGTCCGAAAACGCAGCAGTCAGCTGGCAAAGTCATGGCGTCAATTTTTGTGGGATACGCATGGCGTGATATTCATTGACTACCTCGAAAAAGGTAAATCGATCAACAGTGATTATTATATTGACTTGCTGGTGCGTTTGAAGGAGGAAATCGCAAAAAAACGACCGCACAGTCTCGGGACTTATTGATCTATGTGTTAAATGCTAGAAAGCTTCGGCGTTGATTTGTGACGTCACGACTAGTAGGGTAACATCGTCTGGCATCTTTCGCGCCCACGGAACTCTTCCCGATGCATTTTTACATATTTTCTTCCATTCCTTATTATTTAACTAAACATTCAAATGTAGCAAACAAAAGAACATCAGTAAATTAATCAAAAAATTATGTTTCATGTACATAGCCGATTTAAGTATAAATATAGTTTATTTTTTCAAATAATAATCGCAAGCATGGGATAATCAATGCATTATTTATTTCCAAATTATTGTAATGAACATAAACATTTACTACATTGCAACAAATAAGAATCTTTCATATTTTTATTGTTCTTACGAAAGCAAAAAGATAAAAATAATTAATGTTCTATATTTTATTGTTAATTTATGCACAAAACTATGCTAATTTGTTTATCATTATTTTTTAAGTTTTATTCTAAATATTTACAAAAAGTGAAATAGTTTTCAAAACAAGAAATGCAACAAAAATTTAAAAACAATAACTTTATTCGTATCATACCCAAGCACAAAATAAAAAATTACAGTTAAACCAATTTAAAAAAAATATTTTTAGGTAAATCATGCACGAAAATAAATATATATAAATTAAAAATGGATCCATACATAAAAATAAAGCAATTTATTTAGCTAATAAAGTATATAATTTTCTTTTCTTTGTTTCAACTTTTTTAATGTCATTTTTTGCCCCATATTAGCTATTT
This sequence comes from Nephila pilipes, assembly GCA_019974015.1. Classification (NCBI taxonomy): domain Eukaryota; kingdom Metazoa; phylum Arthropoda; class Arachnida; order Araneae; family Nephilidae; genus Nephila; species Nephila pilipes. The sequence continues at coordinate 11,716 of BMAW01038804.1, forward strand.
AATAATGCATTTGTAGAAGTGTGGATACTATGTTTTAAAACTAGTTCAGAAGCATAATCATTATTGCAAGGTTCATCAGATAAAAAATATTCATTTGAATTTATCAAGCTAATCGATATTTCTGAAGCAATTTGACGTTGATTATTTTGTGTAAGGAACGCTTTTTCATAATCTTTTGAAAGAAGCTTCTGAATTGTTAAATAGTTGTAGAGTACTGCTGTGACAACATATGGAGTAGGACACAATAGACTTCCTCTGTCTATGTTAAGCATTCAATTATGGTTAGCATTTAATTCAAAAGTTTTATTGAAAATATGTGATTTAGAACAAAGGTCACATTTTAACTTTTCAAGTGCTGCTCTTGCACAAACACCAGCTAAATATGTTAAAACAGGTAGATAAGGTTCAGCATCGCAAAAATCTTTTTCAGATCATGTTATATTAAAATCATGTATTGAAGATTCTAAATGACTTTCATTGCACGATTATTCTAAATCAATGTTTTTTAACTGGAGATGCCCATAAGTGCTGAAAATTAAAGTTAGAGGTAATAATTTTGCATTCTTCCTTTAGCTTCCACTTCATAAAGCTGTTGAACTGATATTGAATATTGAGAACCTGAAAGTGTCTATATTTCTTAAAACTACTTTCTAATGCATCTGTTTGAATTTTTCCGGGAAGAAAGTACTGAAATTTTAATTAATTTATATAATATTTATACATTTCATGTAAAGCATATGTTGTATGAATAAAAGCAAGATGTGTTTCTTTAGTTAGGATTCCAGAAGTACATTTTTTTTTCCTTCCACGGATCTAACCATAACAAAATTTTGTATAAGAATTCACATCCTTTGTTATCTGGTGATAAAATAATCGGTTGTTGATAAAGATCAAGCACGTTTTGTCCCTTTAAAGGTGTTACAACATTAAGAATTCCCCACCATGTGCAAAACAAAGAAATAAAATTTGGTGTTGTTTCATAACTAATTATTGTTGCTGTCCTAATTGTTGAAGCCCCTGAATAACAAAGTTATTAAATATCTTAAGCACAAATTTCACATTTTGATTTTCAAGATTTGAAAAAACATAAAGCCTTTAAAGTTAAACTATAAGAAAACTTTACTAAATTATTACTTTCTATGTCATATAGTCGCTTAAGTGTAGAGAAATTTTCTTCTAATAATGAAAACTTATAATGATCTTCAAAATCTGGGAAATAAAGGCATTGCCTTCCTTTTTTCTATTAATCCAATTGTTACGGATGCATTTAAATATTTGTACTGAATCAATAACAAAAAATAAAGGTTAGAAGGATCAGAAGGATGTGAATATATAATGCTCAATTGGGGAGGAACAGTAAAGTGGGACATTGCTTTTCGATTAATAGAATTATTGCCAGAAGTTACGCCTATAACTTTGAATCCTATACCATCAAGTTTTACAAAAGTTTTTTTAACAGCAGCAAAAAGTTTCTCTCCATATATTTCTTTCGCCGGCATTATATGAACTTTTTAAAATAAGAAAGAAAACTCTGAATCATGAAAACATAGGCTGAAGTAGCAGCTTGTTCACTATTATAAGCTATCCCAAGAATGTTACCCCCCCCCCTTAAAATCTAAATATGGTTTTAAATGAATTTCATCAAGCATGAATATGACATTTTTCTCAACAGGTTTTAGGCTGGTTATTTTCTTTTTATGTATGGTAGAAAAATTTTATTTGATTGTTCTGTTTGGGGGTTAGATTTAAAAGAAGAACACATTTTTTGTGAAGTTCTGGAATGTGGAATATTTAGATATCCTGAATTTGTTAAAAATTGATAAGCATGAGGAGATATTGATTGTAATATACAAAAAAAAAAAAAAAAAAAAAACATTTCAGAATATCTTCTAAAAACTTGTTATTTTTTAAAAATTTTAACGGAATAATTGATAAATGGACCACAATTTTTTTATCATCAGATATATCTGAAAGCATATTATAAAGAAGCTTTTTATTTGTACTTTGAAAACCAGCTCATGTAATATTACATGTACAACAATAACATTATTAGCTTTTATTACACATTTGCACATACCAAGTTGATCTATCTTTGATCTATGTGCACTAGAAAATCTAATTCTTTATTTATTACCATTAGTATTTAGGAGGTGTTGGTTATTAGCCACCTCGGAGAGCGTTTCGAAAATTTCCGTGTTTCTTCCCTGCCGAAGAGGAATCTTGTGACCTTTTAACACGCAGTACTAACTCATTCTTATGAAGTAACGAATGATGTTTTGATTAAAAAGTAAAACATGTAAATTTAAAGAGCAATATACATCTTTATGCAGACCAAAACAATTCAAACATAGATTATTGTTTCTGACAAATGCATATCTTTTTTCTGGAGTAAAATAAAAAAAATAATTAACTTTTGAATGTATATGAATATTCTTGGATAGTAAATATAAGGCAGAATTTATACCTGGTGATTTAACAAATAGAGTTTTAAACATAGTGTCTTTTTTCAAAATATTTTAATCTAACGGAAAGATTACGATTAATATTAAGTAAAACTAAAAAACATTTTACTAGAAATTCGATTAAATCATCAAAATCTGAAAATTCAGTGGTTCCATGTGACAATTCATGCTGCTTACGTCTATATATTGCTAGCTTTTGTAAAAAAATACTCAACAGTATCACATTCGAAATTAACTGTGGTAGCCTAGTGGTCATGGTTTCAGATTCGTGACCGGCAGTTTTCATTCGGTCGCAGGCTTGAGCTTTGGACACAAAAGACCCGCCGTGTAGCTGGGGCTGATGTCAGTGCCCAAAATCCTCCCGAAGGCGTGGTGTGGAAGTTAGGAGAGTGGGGTTCCATCTCAGGTGTCTTCCTTGTCACTTGACCAAAATTATGAGGTCCGTCGCCAACAGCCCTCGTGTTGCTTCTAGTGCGACGTTATTAAAAACTAAACTTCACTAAAAACACATTCGATAATATATCTTTTTCCTAATTTAATATTTTTAAGGCTCTTAAGTTATTTGTAATACAGTCAAGAAATTTTCCTAAATCTTTTGCAGTCTCTTGAGTAAGTTTAACATAATTAATTATATTCTTAATATGATTATCAACTATTAATCTTTCGTTATCATAACTTTCGTTAAGAGCTTTGAAAAGTTCTTGGAATGTATCATCAGAAATTTCAATATTTTTAGCTTCACCTTTTAAAGTTGCTCGAAAAAAACACAACAATTGATTTTCTGATAAATTTTTACTATCTTCAATTAAACTTTGAAATTGAATTTTAAATAAACTCGATTCATCAATTTTTCCAGACAACACAGAAAGTGTAATTTCTGCAATTAAATTGCTACATTTGCTGAGGCTTCAAACTTTTCAGTATTATGTTTATGAATACTGTCATTTGAATTTTTAATTTGACAGTTATGAAATAAGTTTGTAAATTTACTGTAAATTACTACTGTAAGTAATTAAAGTTAAGTTCATTCAATTAACTACGACGGACTGTTTAAACAAAAAGTAAATAAAGTTTATTAATTGCAAACTATATTGGATCTCGTATCTATATGGGAATCAACAATCGTACTGTTTCACATCCAGTCGAATTCTATCATAAAAGATTTCTCTTCCATTTCAAGGAAGAAGATCGAAATCTATTGGCTTTACAATAAAACCTCTCTGGAATAATACAAAAAGAGACAACGGACTGAACAAAAGGATTATTTAGATTTCCCATTAAAAGAAAGGGTATCCCTTACATTTGGAATACAATATTCATAGCCTTTGTGAAATCAAAGGAATAAATGTTGTCATAAATATCATAATGCGACTCATAATTTTAGTGAAATGTTTCAATCGCAGATGTTTTTTTCTTTTCCTTTAATAGTATAGGAATGGTCTAATGGACTATATATTTTACATCTTCATCGAATGTGTACATTTTTTCTTCATGTTCTATATACATTCTATTTCTTTTGAATACTAAATTGCTTTCAACATGCTTTATATATTATTTTTTAACACAAATAATTCATTTTTGTTTGTTAAATTTTTATTTTTTACGTATAAAGGGGTGGTGGTAGATACAAAGTAGATCTACCTCCACGTGGTGCATCCTGGTAACGTTTATACGGCAAAATGGTCTACAACTCAGACAGGTTCTGAAGGATTTTTGATGCAGGCCGCCTCTCGGTTAGTCTGAGTGTATTGCAGTGGATTTGAGGATATTCTACCCATTCCCAACGTCCCACGTCATGAGGCTGTTGCAAAATATCGTCTTTTGACGGGCCCTGACTGTCCGGGAGAACACCTCCATCGCATTCGGATTTTTAACCATCATCTTTGTGATTTTTCGGAGCAAATGAATCGGCCTCACCTACATCGTTCCCCATCGCTCTATGATGATACTGAGACAGCTTTGTATTGCGAGCAAGATAACATTAAATAAGGCAATGACTTTGGTCATTTTTTGTGCTTTTTGTGTGTGTGATCATGTTGTGTATGCGTCATTCGTCATTTGTTCGCCTTCTGTATTGCCTTCCTATTAGAATTAAAAAACGTATAAAATGGTTATTAAAAGTTTCGAAAGTTCGCCACTTATTAATATTAAAGCACTGAAAATTCAAAGAAATAAGGAAAACCTGATCTTTTAAGAATAAAATTACCCTGAGCAAAGGTCTTATCGCCCAAAAAATATCAATTAATTAATTATCATGGAGGTATAACAATAATTTAGTTTACTGATTTTCCAAAGATTACTTTTATTATTGTAGTTTTCGTACAAAGCATTTTACGGTTATAATGGAAATAAAAGTTTGCGTCAATGCCATTTGTTTAACTGTATGTATAAAATATTCGAGTAAAATTGTGCCAAGTTCGATAAACTCTTAAAAGAAGTAATATGTTTGCAGATATTTGAAAAAATTAAATGACTCATTATAATTTTCCACATCACATATAATATTTCTTTTTCTATCCTTTTCATTAATCTATATATAAAAGGAAACTATATCTCATAACTTGGAAAACCAACCTAAAAATATGTAATTATTAGTTAAGATCAAAAGGAAAAATTTGATCTTCTAATTAAAGAATTCAACGTAAAATTTTGTGTTAAAGGAGGTTTAAGATATCCGAAGAATATTGGAAGATAATGGGAAAAATATTTTCAATTGCAATGACGGAAAATTGAACAGGTTTCATTTGCTTTTGACAAAGCTCAGAATTTACTACTAGCTTCAAATACTAATATATTTTATTTTTCTTTCAGTGTATGTTACTACTTGGATTCTCGGGCACAAGATTCAATCAAGTCTTTTTTCACAAAAGTCTATTTTGTCATTTACACACAAAGAACCATACAGGTAGATTTAACGTTTGAAAAGTAAAACAAAAACCATAAATAAACTTACTTAAACAAAAGGACACCTCGCAGCAGGATTGTAATTTTGATTTCCGTTCATTTTTTCTTATCATTTTAAAATATATTTACTCATGGAATTCACCAGAATAAAAAGCTCCGCATTGTCTTTGGAGTGGTTGGCTGCTACAAAAATTGCAACTCTTGTTTACTCTGATATCGAGCTTTCTGAACATATAAAGCCAAGAGGAGAGTATTTTGTATCAGCAGATTTAGAAAAACTAGATCCAATTTTAAAAAAGAAAGTGTGGAGTTTAGACTTGCCTTTG
>BMAW01038811.1:0-33252 GCA_019974015.1 Nephila pilipes
TATAGACCCCTAGGGGTCTATTTAACAACAGTAGGGGGTCTATCTGACCCAAGGGGTCGAATGGGGGTCTATTGGGACTCGAAGGAAAAACAGTTCTTAATACGCAAATCACACATATCTAACTGCGTATGTAAAAATTTAAAATATTTTTATAATTGACTTAATATTATATTCTTTATAGAAAATAAAATAATAAATCAGAAAACAATCTGCCCCTTTTTTCCTTATGTGTTTTCGTATGTATACCATGACGTCACAACTATATCCGATCTATTGTCCGAACTGAACTATTGTCCGATCTTGAAGCAAAAACGCTTATTAAAAATTTGACAATACATAAATTTTGGACTAATATAAATATAAAGCAAAAATATGTGAAACTTTACGAAATGGCTCAGCCATTTATGCTGGCGTTTCCAAGTTCGTATATGGTTGAAGCCGGTTTCAGTCACGTTAATTCAATTTTAACTAAGGGGCCGCGGTAGCCTAGTGGTCAAGATCGTGGACTAGCGGCTGGTGGTTATCGTTCAGTCGCGGGTTCGATCCTTGGCCGCCAAAGACCCGCCGTGTAGCCGGGGCTGATGCACGTTAAATCTGTTCGGGGTCCAAAGTCCTCCCGTTGGCGTGGTGTGGATGTTAGGAGAGGGGGGTGCCAGCTCAGGTGTCGTCCTCGTCACTTGACCGTGGTTCAAAATTACGAGGTCCGTCGCCAATAGCCCTCGTGTTGCTTCTAGTGCGACGTTAATAAAAAAAACTAAACTAAACTCAATTTTAACTAAAAACAGAAATAAATTAAATGTGGAGCTTCGAGGGGATTTACGGTTAAAATTGACTAATTTCGAACCCAATATAGCGAACCTTGCCAAGAAACACCAGGCACACTCATCTCATTAAGAAGTAAAAATCTGTAGCTACTTTACTTACTGTTTCTGATTTATTAAATATTTAGACTAATATATAGTTTTATTTTAATTACCTGAAAATTACCTTTGTGGGGGTCTATGGAGATTTCGAAAATTATATAGGGGGCGATGATCAAAAAAGTTTGGCGACCCCTGGTGTAGAAGGATACCAATAATTATATAAGCAACTTGAGAAACCAAAAAATTAAAAAAAAATCCGCTAATATCAGACTTTGTAGCCACACACACAAAAAAAACCCAATAGAGGCCGTTAATAACGAACGAAATTCTTCATTTGAATCAAAGCTGACAGTTGTGCTAGACATATCAGACACATTTGTGTCAGATATGTCTATACATCTACCGATGATAGCATTTTTGATCCAGTTTGTAATTAACGTTCACGCTTGTTATCAAGTAGCGATGAATAGTTGTTAGTTAGTAGTTTTTTTCCTAATTTCAATTTTAATTTTTATGTGTTTCACGTATCTACAGACTGAATTTTCACTGTTCACTAATTTTAATTTTTTTTGTAATAAAAAGGAATTGTTTTTATTTTATAAAAATATAATATGGATTTCATTATTACTTTTTTTGCATGGTGTTTTGGGAAATATGTAGAGTTTTTCATCTTCACGATTTTTGAAATTTGTGGAACATATCCCCAAATTTACCATAAGTCGCATGTATTTTTTTACACGAATTTTTTTCACGGTTTTCTAAGGAACTTATCTACCATGTAAAAAAAGTTGGGTATATATATATATATATATATATATATATATATATATATGTATGTATATATGGACACGACAAACAATTTTGAATCAAAGTAAATACTTAAATTTGATTGAAATTTCCTGTCTAGGTCATTTAATATATAATACATTATGTCATTTAATACATAAAGATAGAATTATGTGACAAGAGAGGGGAACACATATTCCCATGCCTACCTTCTGGATCCGCCATAGTTATATTATATTTATATAATACACACACGCACACACACACACACACACACATATATATATATATATATATATATATATATATATGAAAGCTTCATTCGCTAGCTTTTTATTACTGAACGTAGGATTAATTTTAGGTGCTCTATTGCTTTTGAACAATACAATATTTAAATGTTTTCATAATCGTATAAATTTAATTTAATTTGAAAGGTCTCCATGGGGTAGAAAATTTGAGAAAATCAGAGAGGTCAAAACCATGAAAATGTTCATAACATTTTTCTCATTGCTGTAGAAAATGATTCACTTGCCAGAAGAATTTTATTTTCCTTTCTTTTCTTAATCATAGACAAACGAGAAAGATCGAACGAGGCTCTAATGGAATTGCTAAAAGCAAAATTTACAACACATTGATAATGTATTTTAATTTTTGTTTGATCTTTTTTGTGATATTCATTAGGGCTTGCCTTATCGTATCGCTTTCAGAGCCGTGAGCTTATATGAAATTTGTTCTGACTTTCAACTTTTTGATAAAAATTCCCTTTTTTCTATTGAAATAAAATATTAAAAGTTGTGTTTTTTTTATATAAAAATTATTTTTGAAAAAATTTAATGGAATTTTCATTTCGAATTGAAAACTGTCGACTGATGTAATTAAATTCCAAATCTCTGTTCGCAGTGTCCTGGACTTGGATGCTTTCGAAAGAACGCAGAAGGCCGAAGGCTTGGGAGTTGGATCGGAAGGAACGGCCGGAGAAAAGAACATGCATGACAAAGATTTCACCTGTGCCCTGTTCCGTTTCTTGCAACTGCTCTGTGAAGGGCACAATCTGGGTAGGGTTTCACTTACATTCGTTTCATTTTGACAGTAAATGGTTGAAACGTTCAAATCAGTAATAAGTCATATTTTTAATCATCAATTTTTTTAAACTTAAATTGAATTATTATTTCACAGATTTCCAGAATTATTTGAGAACTCAAGCTGGTAATACAACTACTGTAAATGTTGTCATTAGCACGGTAGATTATCTTCTTCGGTTACAGGTAAGAGTTGATTTTTTTTTTTACTTACACCCTTTTATTTAACAACTTTTTTCTTGATGGTAAAAATGAAATTTTTATAATTTATTTTTCACTCACCTCCTCATTGTGCTAGTGCTTTGAGATTTTGTACACCTATGTGTTCCCAGGAGCAATACAGTATTTATTTTAATATTATCGGAATTTAATTATGATTTAAACTTTATTCTAATAAATTTAATAAAAAAATCGGTGTTTTCGAAATTTTGATTCTGTGTTGTGCTACAGTGATATTGAATTGTGTGATCGAAACAAATATATAGTTTGGCCCTAAGATATATGCAACTGGATCTATCTTTTTGAAAAAAAAATGATTGATGGAAGTATATTGGATGACAAAAATTGATTTTATTAATAATAATTATTATCCAGTCATCCCGCCAGGTAGCACTGGTAGCACTTCACCGAAACATATAAATGTAACGAGAAGGAAAAAAAGAATTGGAAACTTCTAAAATTCATTTGAGAAGGAAAAAAAGTAGAGACAAAGTACCATCTATCTTATGGGTTAGACCTAAATGCTTCACTATAACTGAAATTAGAGCAAAATAGAACTCTCTATGTCTGAATGAATTAATTCTGTTTTGTGCATTCGGAAAATTATTCGATTATTAGAGCTATTATTCTGTAAAAAAAAAAGGAACAATTAAGTATATAAAAAGAAAAGCGGGTAGAGAATGACAAAAAGTTGCTAATATTAATAGATACTATTTTTTTTTAAATGAAACCACTATTTTATTTTAAAAATTAGTAATAGTATTAAAAAAAATAAAAATCAATGAAAAATCTGGATTTGAAAATAAAAATTGTGAAAAAGTCAGTCTCTAAAACAATTATTATTAGTAAATAAGAATTTTAATAGCATTCGTAATTTATTTTACTTTTTAATAAATTGTTAAGAATTTTATTTCAAAAGATTTTCATGGTGACGTATTTTCCAAGTCGTTTTATTTTCAGATCTTTATTCCTTTTTCAGAAAATTTTGTTTTAATCTCTAGACTTTTCATTAAAAAAACAATTTTCTGCTTTTAGTGAAATATTGTAAATGTGCGTGTATTTCATTCCTAAAAAATTATTAATAATTATTTTATTTATGAATTTTTTAAAAATTTCAGGTAGTTTAAAGTTAAGAATTATTTTAATTGATTTCTCTTTGCATTGATGTAGAAACAAATATGTGTTCTACTGATTGAGCATACTGTCATAATAACCAAGCCAATTTTTAAAAAGAAGAATTCTCTATATGATTGTAAAATGAAATCGAGAATTTGATCGAAAAAGTATGATCGAATCCATCTGATCGAAAAAGTATTTTTTTTAACTAGAATACTTTACCTAAATGGTTCAGCATGTATGTAAAATTCGTTTTATCATAATAAAACGAGATTAAATTTTTTTCTATTTCTCAACAACATGTTTTCCTGCGTTTTAAATTATATATGTGTGTAATATAATGTTATAATTACACATATTACACATTATGCTATGATTTCAGGAAAGTATCATGGACTTCTACTGGTATTATTCGAGCAAAGATATAATTGATCAACCAGTAAGTATATGTTTTCTTTCCTAAATATATCAACTTCTTTAGCATGTTGTTTATTTGAAACTGAATACTTCATTCTCCAAAATTGCGTGTCCTAATAATTTGAATAATAATAATAATAATAATTTGACCTCAGAAATTTTTTTCCTTGAAATCTATACAAACTTTATTAATATTATATTATTCAAAATTCTTCATATTTTACTTCTTAGGGAAAAGATAATTTCTGCAAGGCTATCACAGTTGCTAAGCAAGTATTCAACACTCTTACAGAAGTCATCCAGGTAAGAAAGTGGACTTCAAGAAATTACTTTAATTTATCATTTATTTTATTACAAGGGCTATTCAGAAAGTAAGGAACGTTTTGGAATTAAAAAGAAACTAAGTACAAGAAAAAAAAATTATTATATACATCAGAAAGAGCGACTAAAATTCTACTTTTCTACATAGTCACCAAACAAACTGAGGCACTTATCATAGCAGTAGACAAGCTTTGAAATTCCTTCGTCATAGAATTCTGCCGCCTGCGATCTCTGATTGTGTGACAATTTCAAACAACAAAGTCCTTGAAACTTGTGGAAAACTAAGCGAAAGCTCCGTTAGTGTGAAACGATGGTTTTCACGAATCTTTTTATCAACTTTAGTGACCAGTTCGTCAGTCACAATGCTAGGGCGCCCACGCTTCTCTTCATCGTGAACGTTAGTTCGACCATTTTTAAACTGAATGCACCATTTCCGGATTGAACTTTCATTCATTACGTTGTTTCCGTACATTTCACACACTTGCCGATAAATTTCCATAGGTTTTAGGTTTTTTGCCAACAAAAATCGTATCACAGACCGCACCTCACCACTGGCGGGATTTTCAATTGCAGAGCACATTTTAAATTTGAATATCATAAAAACGGGCAGCGTGGAAATATTCCCGTTGTGATGGCTGGACGCCGACTGAGATGCCGAGCACTCAGACACCAAAATATATGTGATCGGCTCGCGCCTAGCGACGTCAGACGAAAACGTTCCTTACTTTCTGAATTGCCCTCGTATTTCTCTAGATTATATATCCAATAACAATTGTACTATTCTTTGTTGCTGATTTGAATTTCTATCAAACAGTAAGGAAACTGAAAAATCAATATAAATATTTCTTAGAGAACAAATTATAAAATAAACTTTTAAATGGCCATACTTTAGGTACTTGTGAATGAATTGCATGTGATAATGGTGTGTTAAGTTTATTCATGTAGTGATTCAAATAAAAAAAATTATGTAATTGTGATTGAATTTCATTATGAAAAATGCCGAAATCAGTTTTAGAAAAAAATAAGAAGTGTAGATCATATTCATAAAACATCCCTTTGTAACTTAATTTCAAATTCTAAAGTATTTAGTCAAGGAATTATAACGACTATATTTCTGATTTTTAATCAATTATAGTTTTATTATTCCAGCTTAAAAGATAACTATTTATTTAATTATGTTAATATTAATAACTGGAAAAATGATCCGAAAGATTGGGAACAATAACAAGAAAACTGTATATATGTATGACTTTCTTACCATCCGAATATCCACAAAGGGGAAATGCCGCGCTTCTTTGTGTCCATAATGAATATTCGCATAAAATAATATTATCATATGTATCTGAAATGAGCGCTATGTCGATGAGAAATACCGTATGTCTTATCAAAAGAAATTCAGTACTGGGCACTATGATAATGAAGTGTATACATACAAAACTCTGAGGAACCTATAAGCATTGCATTGTTCGATTATATTTTAATTAAAGTACATATCGAGTTCTCTCAAGTATTTCATTTCAACTAACTCTTTGGGCTGTCAAATGACGTTGATTGATTTGAGTACTTCTTTTTGTAAATTAACCGTGATTTATATAAATTAAATAGAAATACTAAAAAAATAATTAAAAAGCATAAATAGAAATACTAAAAAGCATTGAATAGGATTGAGATAGTATTTATAACTGCTGATAATTTAACACGTTCATTTCTGCAACACAAACAATTGTTCGGACCTGCTGAGCTACGAGAAACAGCAAACTCATTTTACAAGAAAAATCATAAAAATATCGACATAATTATTTTTGACAAAACCTGTCAAAAATGATGCTTTTAAACGTGAAGCAAGTGTGTCTCACACGTCCCCCAAAATCAACAGGTAAGCAGGCCGCATGAATCCATTCAAAGCACGAACGGGTCTGTTCCTGTTTGCTGTTCGGAGTTGTGGGTGGTTTAACCACTAAGCTCACAGATTTTCAGTAAAACTTATTGAGAGTAGTAAAAATTTGTTGGAATTTGCTATTTTAGTAGATTCTAGATTTCTTGACTTTCAAATTTATGAACTGTATTTCATCGTCATCTGTTGTAATTTAGTTGTAATCTAAGTGGGGCATCTACTGGAGCAAAAAACAATTCTCTCAAAAAATATAAACTAGTCACTAGGGTACCTGAACTTCCTAACGACGGTAAGCCCCTAAGGGCTCATCCAAAGCAAAAATTTTGAAAAAAAACATTGGATAACGTTTTTAACTAGAACCGAAACATTGCCTATGAATCTGAATCTCCAGTAGAGACCTGCAAACAAATGCCAAACACGATCGTAGGTCACTCTCTTAATGACATTGGGGAGTGGGTATTTAAGGAATATTATGGATGGAAATTCTTGACTGCCGGGCCAGCATTGGCACGTTTAAGGGATAAAAATGCAATAATGGAATAAAATGGTAGGAAGCATTTTTTGCTGGTCCTTCACGTTTCCTTAGCACTCGTGGCAGCTATATAATTCATGTTTTAATTTATTATCGAAAGTTTGAAACTGAGTGTGAAAGCAGAGAAATTGAGTGTGGTTTATGCTTAGAATTTTATACTTGTGTGTGTGTTCCTGTTTTAGTTTTTTAAATAAAAAAAATAATGCATTTCGTTATGTGTCATTGTTACCCTAGTTACAATTTTATTTTTAAATGTCTAGGGCATTTCCTGTTAAAAGCAGTTTTAAAATTTGAGGTCGAGAATCCTAGAAATGAATTAATTCGGTTTTCTGTTATTTTAGAGAGAGTAAATTGCTTTAAAACTGGAACAGAATGTTGTACACATACACACACACATACCAGACTATGTGTCTTACTTCATACCAGAAGAACACGACTTCATAAGATGCTCTAGTAAATTTATTTGATGACTGTCGATAAACTAAAAGATATTTACACCTCCTTTCTATAATATATTTGAAATGAGGTGTAATTATCTTAGAACCTGATGGAGGTTTTGAATAATGATTGTATAGATACTTAACTCATATAATCTCAAATTCTTAAGCAATAGGTCTCCGTGTTCGCAAAACGTAGGTTAGCATGTTTTCAAAAACCAGGGCATGACACCCAAACCGAAACGTTTTGTAAATGTTCCAGAAGCGACTTGCGAAGATTTTGGTTGAGAGATCTGAGTTGTAATAAAAATATTGATATCTGATTCAATATCCTCGCACTTAAGTTAACTCAAGGTTCCTCAACGAAATAAGTTCAGATTCAGAAGTTGGTTGGATGTACGTTCTGGCACTGAATCCTCTTGGGATGTTTTGTACCAAACTCAAGGGTAATTTAGATTCAGAGATATCACTCAACTGGAGGATGCGAAAAAGTCTTTCAAGATATGCATAAAGTGCTTAGAAATGAAAATGTAACAATACTCAGCACTCCTTCCTTCAACTAGTTAACAATGAGAAGCTCAACGTGGATTTACCCTGATCTCGTAACATGGTTTTTTGTAACAGGAGATGGCCAGAAAAACTTCGGGTACCAAAGAACAGTTATCATAAAGCCTGTGTCTTTCTTTGAGTTTTTTGTGAAAGGAGATTAAAAATTAACTTCGGACACTTAACAGCAGTTATCATAAATTTTGTCTTGTACAATAGGTTTTTGTGAAAGGAGATAGCTATAAACTTCGGACATCTAAGAATAGTTATCTTCTATTGAATATGATGATTTGTAAGGTCTTCTTTCGAAAGGAATTATTTTATCCTGAATGGATTCTTCTTCTTAAATGATTCAGAATATGGGGCTACACATTTCATTCATTGAAGTTGAAGATTCGATTTCCGAATATAATGAAATATGGTTTTAGAATAGTCCTACCATGTGTGTGGAGGGTATTGTCATTTGATGTAAGTTACCTCGATCAAAAACTTTGCCCAGGAAAAAAAGTTGAGAATCATATTAGCGTTAAAAAATTTTAAAATAGACGATTTTTTCAAGTTTTCTCATTGATTCGAAATTTCATTTTCTATGCATCCGCCATTAACAATTTCAGGCATCTTGTTTAAATATTATTTGACATAAAATGATTTATTACAGGGTCCTTGCTCTCTGAATCAACAAGCTTTGGCACACAGTAGGTTATGGGATGCTGTAGGTGGTTTCCTCTTCCTTTTTGCTCACATGCAAGACAAGCTGTCTAAAGTAAGTCTACGTATGGAAATAAAAAGTGATATTGTTGTGCTTTCTTTTCACTGTAGGTGATTTGTAATACTAGTATAAACGCACTATTTACAATCCCAAGTCTGAGATAGTATTATTTATTAATTACATTACCTGAATTTTTTAATTCTTACTTTTTTTTTTCAAGGCAAGATTTCGAACTATGTGATGTAATGTTTTCAGATTACGTGTTTTAATTCTTAACTATGTACATATTTAATATATTTTCTTAAGTATTCCAGTTTTTATATTTCCAGCAATTTAATTATTTTTTTACATTATAATACTTTGTATGCTTTAAGTTATAGAACAATATATTCTAACTGTAAAGTTTAATTGTTTTTTAAAACATTTTACTGTATGTTGAATTGCGTTTTGTAATGTTTATATTTTAATAGCTTTTATTTTATTAATTTTCATTTTGGGTTTTATTAGCTACAATTTGTAATTTTCTTATGAATTTATATCATTTTAAAATTTATGTCTATCTAACATTAGAAATTATCTGTGTTTAGTGTCCGTTAGAGGCTTAAGCTTGCTTATTTTTATTTATATGAAAATTAATTACTCATAAATACTAGATCATTTGATGATTCCACTTTTGTGGTATTGAATTCATTACGGAAATATTAACTTAATATTAATTTTAAAAAAACATTTTTTTTTATAAAATTGTTTTATAAAATTTTGAATAATACTTAGCCCTTACAGTGTAGATATTGAATTCATAATTAGGAAGTGTCATTTTAAAAATTTTGCTTCTGTACATATTAAATAATTATGAATATTAATCTGAATCATTTGAGTAATATTTACTCTTTATTTAAGCATACTCAATGTAAGAGCATTCTTAAAATTTGGAAGCAATGCTTTGATAAATGTTTGATTAGTTGAGAATTCTTAATCTTTAAAAGTTCTATTCAATATGGTATTATGCACATTATTTTAATCCAAAAATAAATTCATTAATTTCAACCCGAGAAAATATATAGAAATTCGAATAGTATATAATCAGATAACAGGGTTTTGTACAAAACATAAGATAAAGTTTCTTTTTTAAGAAATCAGCTTAAAATGAATCAGTTTATATTTTACTTAAACCGGACTAGGAAATGGAAAGAAGCAGTTGGGAAAAAATATTTAAACTAATTTATTGTTGTTGTTTTTTTAAAGTTATACTAGTTCCTTAAAATACCTTAAATAAATTTGTTTTGAAATGATTTTTTTTCCATGAATTTTAAAGAATGCAAGTCAACTTGATCTCCTCAAAGAGTTGCTGGAACTTCAGAAAGAAATGGTAATCATGATGCTCAGTATGCTTGAAGGTAAGAAACGTCGAATAATCACTTTTTGCCCCTGTGAATAAATGCTTTCGGTTGACTTTTAAAAGGATACACATAAACATATAATGTAATTCGTATTTTATTTATAGAAAAAATATTTCGTTGTTATCTTTAGGTAATGTAATGAACGGAACTATCGGAAAACAGATGGTGGACACGCTTGTAGAATCTGCTAGCAACGTAGAGGTAAAACTTCGTATTGAATATACGGCATATATATTTTTTCGTCTTTTCTCTTTTTTTCTTAGATCAGTGGTTCTTAAAGTTTTAGGCTTAACAATTGTATTATAATATTAATGCTTTTTATAAAAATATATATATAATTTTTTTTGTATGTTAAAAATATTCTTTTCACTTCCAATTTCTTGTTTTTCTCAACGTAATGGATTATATGATACAATTAAGATGCATGTAATCTTAGCTTTTCGATGTACAGGTATTCTCTTTTTAATCCGGCATTTCATCTTTCCGGCCCTTGTCAAGAATCCTTATTTTTTGCCTAGGCAGACAAGCCTTACAAGCTATTTCAATGGAGACTATCAATACAAAACCGTGTATTTTTGATAGTTTTACTTATTTCGTGAGTTTGTTAACTAATTTGTTATTATTGTATTAAATTTTATACATTAATACATAGTCTTTACTGTTTTAAATGCGTTCCTACTACTGATTTTCAGTTATTCGACATTTTTTTGTAATTAACTCGAAATTATTATGTTACAAAAATATTACTTTATGTCCTGTGTCTATCCTGTTTTGTCAACAAAGATACATTTAGTTACCATTCAAAGATGAAAATATGTATAAATATAAAAATAATAGGATAGATTTTAGGAAATTTTTCTTCGCCATGTCCGTTATATTAAATTATTTTATAAAGCAGACCTATATATTTAACTTTATTTAAGCTTAGTGTACTAAATATTTCAAATATAGTTTTTATAGATAAAAGTTTAAAGAAAGATCGGTATGATTTCACAAAATGTTTAAAATGGTTGTTTGTATTGCTGTTAGAGACAATAACGCCATTTAAGACATACGAGACGCGTATTTTATATATAATTCATTTAAATACTTTCTTACATTTTTTCACTTATATTGGTAAGTTTTTATTAATTGTTTCAAAAATTATTGTTTATTTGTTTCATAATGGTATGTATTATATATGTTTTGTATATAATTCCTTTGTAATCGGTAATTATATACTAAATGTAAAAGAAAATAAGTGAAAGAACTACAAATTATGATGAAAGTGAAATTATTTGGTTTTTCAAGGCATGAGTATTTTAATGATGGTTGAAATTCATTAAATTAAGTGTATCGTTTTAACATACATATTCTTATACTAGCACTTCTTAAAAAAAATTCGTGAAAAAATATTTTATTTTCTCACCATTTTATCAAAAATCAAATTTCAGTAATTACTGTTAAATATCTTACAGTTCAGTAGAAAACCGTGCATATTTCGAGTTTAGAATGTATAATAACTTTTAAATATAAAAAATTATAGGTAATAGAGCTTAAAATTCATTTTATTGCTTATGTATAATTTGATTTGTATTTGTCTAAATGTGTTTTGAAATTGATTTAGGAATTTTAAATAACTCTTTTATTTAATACTTTTTCATTTATTTTTAAAAAATTCAAGTGAACCACTGATCTGCAACTTTAAATGAAATGATCGTTTATTTATATTTGTATTTTTGTCAAGGTGTAGTGCTGTAATTATATATATATATATAACCTTTTTTTCCTTCCCTGTAGATAGTTTTGCATGATTTAGAATATAGTACTATCTAAACTTAGTTCCTACTTTTCATTGAATTATTTTATTTTATTTATGTGTTCTCCTAATATAGTTTAATATAATCAAAAGCATTTTATTAACAAAGCAATTTAAGCAAAGTTTTAAGTTGTTTTGTTAAAATATTGAATTTTTTTAAAACCTTTTTGATTTGTGGCCTAGTACGCTTTTTTGCTTAGCATTAATTTTCTTAAAAATGCAATAGTATGTCGCAATAATTTTTAAAATTATTTTTCTGATTTGTTTTTATTTATTTATTTTTTTTTTTTTATTTTTTTATTTTGCTTTCGTTGAAGGCAAATATTTTTTTTTTCTCAACTTTTCTATTTTCGAACTACATTTTTTTAACAATACTCGTTTCTTAAGCAAAATTTCGAGTGGCTCATAGTTTCTCTTTTACTATCATCAATATTATTCTTTGCAAAATTAACGCATTTGAAATTACAGTCGGACCCCGTTAACACACTGTTCACTAGCATAGGGTCTACTTTACGCACAGTTTTACTCTGGCTCCCTTCATGAACAATCGTTTGTGATATCACTCCTTGGCATTGCGGTATCATAATTCTTAATTTTCTGTTTTTGAAATTCAGATTTTTCTTTCCAATATGTGTATAGGAATCGCCATTTCTCGGAAAGACTTCAGGGGGTTTTGTTTAAGTGTGGTCATCTGTTGATGATGATATGCTATTAGCAGGAATAAGAGATCAGAGGGAGATGTATTGTTAAAAATGTTCTAGATGAAGAGATGTTGGAACCTGAGGAAGAACCAAATCAAACTCTGGGTTCTAAGGCCTTCGAAGGAGCAAAGCTGTTACTCTGTCATTCTGAGCACGAATTAGGGCATTGCAAAGGCGATTTGCAGTGCAAGAGATTAACAAAATAAAAAAAAAAAATGCCCGTAAAAAGCAATCATCCGTCAAGGACTGATTGATGAAGCAATAGATTCGTTTTTCTTTAAATATCTTAAGTGTTTTATTAATTTTTTTGTAATTTTTCTTGAAACAGGCAATTGACTTATATACTAGTATTGTAAAAATAGTATACAAATACATAGTCGTAAATTTATATCTCGAATTGACCAGTTATTTTGTAATGTAACGCACCTGAAGAAAATTCATATCTATGTAGGAATTTACATTGACTTTCAATTTATTTTAATATTGTAACTCGCGGTTCATTCAACCCGCGATTTATTAATAATGGAGCTCGACTACAGGGTGTTAACGGAGTCAGACTGTACTATTAAAAATACTCTGCGGAAAGTTTTTAAACAATTCCAAGAAAGAAAAGATTTTTAAATATGTACTAGATTGATTTATTTGATGAAAGAACGTATTATCGAAACTAAAGCTCAAAATTTTCTTAGTTAATTTCAATATTTTAAATTATTTGTCTCCAAAAGAGATAATAATCTTAACGTTCGAAGTCGAAACTTAATAATTCTCGAGTAAATATTTTGCTCCTAAAATATGCAGACTCTTTTGTATAATACGAGATTTGCGTACATAAATTTAGCAAAACAGCTAAAATATCAAATGACCAAATATTTTTTCGTGTAAACGTTTATTTTTTGACGAATTCGTATAAAAAAACGAACATGTTTTTTGGATCTTAAGAAACTCTGCAGATCTCCTCCTTTCTAGTGTATAATTATGACTTTCAGTTTATTGGTTTTGTGTGAAGTATAAACTAACACCCTACCTTCACAGATTATACTTTGCTTCTTCAATATGTTCCTCAAGCTGCCGTCTCTCGTCAATTCCCCAACTGTAGCGGTAGGTAGTCACTAGTATAATATGTACTTACCTGTGTTTAGTTGTCTTTACACACGCTTCTTTTATTCCCCATCCCCCAAACACACTAACACAAAACTACTGCCTTGACCGTATGTTACGGCCACTGCAATCGCTGTGTTTAATTCCAAAGTATGTGACAGGCCGAAAAGAAAATATGGCCTCTTCAATGTAATGCTATGCTTCATGATAGCATTGTGCACGAATTGGATTATACAACAGCCTTAGCAGTGACCGTATTTTGGTATGACTGCGATCTCGTGGTCGATTTTTATGATTATCTGGTTTAATATCGAATATCATGTTCTACATCTCACCTGCAGCTGATCCTCAAATTCTTCGATATGTTCCTGAAACTAAAAGAACTAACATCGTCGGCAACTTTCCAGGTAAAATTTATGAGCTTTTAGTTTATCGTATTTGTGCAGAATAGCGATCAAACTCAAATTCACTTAATTCAAGAAATTAAAATGTTAATAAATTCCATTTTTGTAACGTTATACACATTTTAGCCTTTTCTATTCAAGTTTAGATAATTGTTAACTAAATAAATTATTTTCTTATAATTTAGATAAATTATATCGGTAAATATTAAATAATATAAAAATTTATGTAGGTAGAAGAAAACATTTATATAGCAATTAATAAATGGCAAATAAATAGTTTGGTAAAACTTGAATAATGCTTGTTTTACTCAACAAATTCAAATTGTTAATCTAAAGTGATAAGTACCACAAATAGGGGTGAATCATTAGTAAAACTTGAGTTTTACGTAGTGTGTCCAATAAATACGTGAATTATGGTTATAACTGCTTTTTAAAACAAAATTTAAGGTAAAATAATTTTATTCCCTTCGAATTTTTCTCCATTTGAAGCAATGCACTTCCCAAATGGATGCTCCCTTTTTTCGAAACATCCCTGTAAGTCCTCAGGACTTAGATTCTTCAGCCATCTCGTCGCTTCTCGTTTTGTTATCTCAGCAGCATCCCATAAGTGCCTTCGAAAGATCATTTTACGTGTATGAAACAGGAAAAATAACACGAAGTTAGATCTGGTTGGTAGGAGGTATGATCAAGCGGGGGAATCTAATTTCTGGCCAGAAACTTTCATGCAATCACAGCAGAATGTGAAAAGACATCATCGTGATTCAGAACTTAATGACACACAGAACACAAATTCGCACGTGTTTGATGACCTACTCGTAGAATCCTGAGCACAGACTATTTCTTAAAATTTAGTTCATCAGAAATCATTCGAATTGCGATTCTTTTAGGGCAAGAGTCCACACTCATTCAACATTTCTCTTAACAACTGAGGTCGAAGGTCACCTTGGCCTTGACTCATCCCCGCAATCGTCATGACCTTCACTTGAAACACTTAGTTCACAAGACAACAACTGTATTTTTTTTTTTTTTTTTTTTTTTTGTCAATTTTGTACCCCAATGAAGAGTCGCCTACATATCCAAAGTTTTTACAAAACTTTTCTCAATTTTTTCCAAAAAGATGATATTTAGTCTTTGTTGCGTAATCGTATCAATTTCCATCGTTAACAACTGAAAAAAAAAAAAAAAAACCTTCCAAAATAATACTGTGCTATTCTAGGCTGTCGAATGAATATTGAACTGGCGATTAGATTGTGGTCAGCACGCCACTTAAGTGTGGATGGCGATTTATTGTGGCACTGCCGCCATATTGGGACAGTTCACGTATTTATTGGACAAATTATATAGTTGAATTTATAGAATTTTGAATACATCAATTTATTACGTCTTGTGTTTCATAAGAAGTGATAGTAATATTATTTTGAAAACATTTACATGATATTTTAAGTACAGGATCCAATATGGAAACAAAATTCAACAAAAAGCAAATAAATATTTTGATAAACTTTCATTTGGTAGAATAGAACTGTCGATTTTGCACTAGTATCGTTTAAAAGGCTATAATTTTGGTTCCCGCAATAGTATAAAAACAGTAGAATTCTAAAGAACGAAATGGAAAAGAGTATTTTAAATGAGAATAAAGCTTAAAAAATTCGTTTTTTTTATTGTATTAAATGGATGTTTTTTAAGAAAGGTATACTTTGATTTCATTCCAATGTTCTGAAAGCTGGATAATCGTATCTTATATAGTTATATACATGGTTACAAAAAAATTTCAATGAAATGTCTTCGAGCGATTTTTAATTTGAGGAGGTCTCAGGACCCTCAAACTTCAAAATTTTCGATTTTTTGAAAATCATGTATGTTAGAGCTTTATCTTTTTTGAACATTTTAGGACCATTTATCGATACTATCCAAACTTCTAGACTTATCGAGATAAAACAAAACTTTTTTTCTAAATTTGTTGTTATTTTCGAATTTTTAACTTCATTTTTCTCAAACAAAATAGTTTAACTTGCTTACAGGATTTATCGGAATCTATTAATCATATTAAATTAAAATTTCATACACATGTTTCAAATAAGTTTCTTTGTGACTTATATATACACATCAATTTTTAAGCAAAGTATTCACACAAAAAATTATATGAATTTTATTGAATTATTTCTCAAAGTGTCATAATTTTCTAAATTATTGAATGAAAATTTTTTTTTACTCTAAAGATTTTTAAAAAGTAGGCCTAACTTCTAAACTGGACACTTTAGTTTACTAAGTTAAATTACTAACTTTTCGAGATATCTTTATAAAATGACATGAAACTAGGAAAAATAATGTAAATACATGTAAATATGGTATAGTAAACGTGGAAAGTTTCTGCTTTGTTTAACTAATAAGTTCCTTTCGTTTGAAAAAGGGTAATTTGCAGAAACAAACTTAGAGCTTCTTATTTATGTATGATTCTGTTTAGTGACAATAAATGTATATAATCTTTTTTCTTTTTATACAGCCATTAATTTTATACAAGTGTACCAAATTTGAGTTACAATGGGGGAAACAGTATCAACCTCACAAATATCATAAAAATTCAAGAATTGATCATAATCTTGTTAATTTTAAGTGAACCTCTTAAAAGTTTTATGTAACTTACATGTTTGACACGCCCATTCACAAATTACTTCATATAAAATAGGCTAGTCTGGACAGTCTACGCACTTCGATATCCATATTTATGCTGTAATGAACAGTCTAATGTCGTCAATATCAACAGAATTTATTGAAAATTTATGAAAGCATTCTTCTCTAAGATAAACATGTAGGTAAAAGTGTTTCATAGAAAATAAAAACATAGCTACATAATTTGCATCATCAATCACTGGCAATATAAAATAGCAAAATAACATGCTAATATCAATGGTAAATTTTATACATAAGACAATTTTTTTCTGTGTCATATTTAATTATAGGGGGGAAAGAGAAATGTATCGTCATATGCAAAATAAAATCACAAATGTCTTTCATATATACATTAATAATGAACCAACTTTATGATGCTGATGATTACTTAATAAATAATTAGCTAGATACAATTCCCACTGTAATAAAACAATAAATACTGAATTTATTTATTTCATGTGGACGACAAAAGTTTTAAAGATTTAAAAATATGTATAATTTAATGGAATAATTTTTTGTAGGTATATTTTATTTAATGGATTAATATTATTATTTGTTTCAGTTACACAGAAATATTATATTACGTAATGTAATGGATTTTATGTTTCAGTTCATAGCATTTCATGTGATTTCAAATTTTGTAAAATTTTATAAAAATGTATACTTATATTTTATTGATAGGATATAGGAAGTTTCGCAAATATTAATTTAGTTAAATATCTTTCAAAATTTCTAAAGCAAGATAAAGTTATATAACACTGTTTTAAAACTTATTTGAATATATTTGTGTAGAAATTAATATTATTATGTTTGAAATTTCTCTTGTAAAGTACATTTTGTAATGTTTTATATAAAGTACTTATCCGTATATTAAATCTTCTCGACTGAATTTTCTCATATCAATTTTAATATTGATTTTTGACTAGATAATTGATTAAGAAGCAATCACTTAAGCCACTTATTGATTCATATATTCACTTTTTTCATAATAAAATTGCATAATTTTTATTATAACAGAATATGAAGTAAATGAAAAGTGCTACAGAGAGTTTTCTTGAAAAGTGCCAAAGTAAACGAGAAATATTTATAAAAGTTAAAGCAATTTTAATTTTCTTTCAATTGCTTATAAATTTATTTTTATATTATCGGATTTCAAAACCAAGAAACATTTAATTAAATACAAATAATAGCATCATTATATAAAAGAATAAAAAAGAAATTTAAGTTTTAAAACATTGAGAATTGTGAAGCATTTTATAAAAACCCTGTCATGTTTCAAGTATTTAAATATTCTATTTTCTATATGTGAATAGTTCAGAAATTGGCACGATTAGGCCATTGCACACATCAGAACTCATAAACACGTAGATATAGTTTCTTAAACACAAGACGTAGAAATCATGCAAAGCAAACAAAGGAAGAAATTCAAGCTAAGGAAAGTGAACACAATACACATTTATTTAATGATGCATACGCACTATTAATTTATCATTCTTTTTAATCGCTTTAAAGCTTTTGCATTAATTTTCGAGTGAAGCAATTTTAAAAAGCAAAAGTTTAAATTCAGTTACTAAAAATTTCACCGCGTAATAGTTCAGTGAAAAATAAAGAACCGTTACTGTAACAGTTTTGAGCAGGAATTAAAACATGTATAGCAAGAATTAAATTTAGAATTTTTTGTTGCTCCAATTGAAAATTTTCGTGCATCCTATATGCGGAGTAAAGGTGAATGAGATATATAGTACCACTAATGATTTTTACAAAATTGTTTTGAAAATGTTTCTATAACTTTAGTGTTATATTTTAAATGTTAAAGATACATTTACAGCTAAGTGTAGAAGTGATATTAAATGAGTTTCTACATCAGGTATTAATTTTTAAGATAACCTTACGAGTTAGCTTCTATTTTCTCTAAACCTCGTTAGCAAGTTTGTTTTAAAAATGAAACAAACGAAGCAAAATATACATTCTTAAATTATTCACTAATTGAATGATAAAATAAGAAAAAATTAATTTTTTTAATTAATAATTAAGAAACATAAATCTTTATGCATTAAATCTGTTTCTCACTTTTGTATATTTCTCTCTCTCTCTCTCTCTCTTTCAATTTTTGAGTCCTGTTTAGCTGATTTCTAAAATATTTTATGTCAATTGTCTATTTAAAAAACTTATAAAGGCTTAATTTTAATAAATAAATTGAAATGTTTCATAAAAAGGTGAAAATAAATAATCAACATTTTTTCAGTTCACGATTTGATGAGAACCATCTGATAAGGACGAGAAAAAATTTATTTTATCTAGTTCCTTAAAAGTTGCTGTGACTTATGAATTGGATTAAAAATAAAACTTTGTCGATAGTTAATGTTTAATATTATTCACATCTCTTTTTGATCGTATTTATAATTTAAAGTTGTTAGGCTTAATAAAATTCTTCTCAGACAATTAAATTTGATAATTATACATAGAAAAACAATGATAATTTGCTTGAAAAAAAAAGGAAACTAAACAATGTGATTAAATAATTTAGCTTTCTCTGTATGAAATGATGAAAATTCTCATGATTGTGATTAAGGACACAAATTTTATTTCAGAAATTTAGGGATTCATACATTAAAATTTGCTCAAGTATATTTTACAATTTTAAATACTGATTCGTAAGAAAATATAACACAACAACTAAGATACAAAAAAATATTTAAAATAAAAACTTACGTTTTAGTACTAACTTTAACATCGATTGTGAAAAAGGAATTGTAATGTTTTAGGAAATAGATTCCAAAAATACCGGATGGATCACACCAAAAGATTTCCAAAAAGCTATGGAGCAACAAAAAATTTATACTACGTAAGTATTTTAATTATTTTCATCTGTAAATATTTCCCCCTTAAATAACTCCAGAATTGAAAACTGTGAGAAACAAAATTTTCAACACTCGATTTATTTTTACAGAGAGGAGATCCAATATTTGATGGGATGCTGCGAGCCGAATCATGACGGTCTGATTGACTACAGAGAGTTTACAGAAAGATTCCACAATCCTGCGAAAGACATCGGTGAGTATTGAAGTTTCAGAAAATAGTATTCACTTAAATAAATAAAAAAAAAAAGAATCGCGGAATATAATTATAGGTAAAACAATGGAAAGTGGCTAAGAATTTCATTGTATGAATACCTGAATGGCGTTCTTAAGAATATTTTTCCTGAATAAGGAACACTCATTTCAAAAACTCTAATACCTTTTATTTTTATTGAATCATCAGGAAATTCAATTATGAGAAAGATGTAACACATCAATCAATAACTCCCGAGACTAACCCAGAGATGGCGCTCGTAGTAAACCAGTAACCAGGTCTTTCTAGAGTACGAACCTTTGCTTGAAACGTGTCAAAATTTTAAGTCGATCGGACCAGAAACAGCTGAGTTATCGAGGTTGGAGTAAAGTCGTTTTGTAGTTTGTTAAAAAAATGGAAGAAACCGAGTTTCGTGTTCTGATAAAACATTGTTTTTTAATGGGTAAAAACACCGTGCAAGCGAAACAATGGATTGAAAAATGTTACCCGGACTCTTGTCCATCAAAAGCAACGATTTGTCGGTGGTTTGCCGAGTTTAAACGTGGTCGTACCGACACAAATGACGCGGAACGCTCGGGTAGACCTGTGGAAGCCGTTACACCGGAAAATGTGAGTGAAGTGACAAAAATTATAATGAAAGACTGTAAAGTGAAGCCCGTGAGACGTTGAGATGATATGATATCATATGGAAGTGTATTTACTGAAAAGGTTTTTTTGAAGCGGAAGTAGTGCTGTTTTTCCAGTTGGGTGCCGCGGATTGCTTGATGGAACAAAAAAACAGCAACGAGCTTCCGATGATTCAGAAAGCTGTTTATTCGCCATTATCAAATAAAAAAGATTTTGCGGGAAAAAGAAAAATCTTTTTTTTTTTGAAAAATTTTGGAAAAAAAAAAAAAGATTGGAAAAGTGTTGAACGATTGGGATTCAAAGGTGATTAACAAAAGGTGTTGTTGATGAATAAAAAAAATGTAAAAAAAAATGTTGTTTTCAATGTTAGACTCGGGAGTTATTGATCGATGTGTTATATAATACGTTTTTATATCAAATGTTGGATAACTTAATTGGAATTCATGAGTCTCACGTTTTTCAATCTCTATATCTTGTAGTCTTTTAGAGTTTAAGTTCAGCTTCACTTGCCCATAACTGCGATTTTGTTTTAAAGTTATTTTTTAAAAAAAATAGTGGTAATTAGAAAATGATAGTTAATTTTGTGATTATAAAATGGCATTAAGAATTTTTGGAGATTGAATTTATTAATCAGAAAATTTAAGATTTTTAGTAAGAAAAGAAAGCTTTCTGTATAGCTACGCGTAAGAATAGCAGTAGCTATGGGGCCGAACTCTGGCGACCAGCCTAGCTGCTTCTGGTGTCATTTTCTCAGTTGGAATCGATGCTTGAAAATTTTTTGTGAGAGATACGAGGACGAGAGATCTTGCTGTGTTTGGAACCTGAATTAAATACGATTTGTGAAAAAGGATGTTGTTGTTTGTGTCTATCGGAGTTTGTGTTTATCGGAGCGTTAGAAGTTTT
This sequence comes from Nephila pilipes, assembly GCA_019974015.1. Classification (NCBI taxonomy): domain Eukaryota; kingdom Metazoa; phylum Arthropoda; class Arachnida; order Araneae; family Nephilidae; genus Nephila; species Nephila pilipes. The sequence goes on from BMAW01038811.1 coordinate 21,593, forward strand.
TATATCATGTGTTCAAAAAGTAATTAGAAAAGAAATTGACAATATCCTTTTTTTTTAATTTAAAATAATATTTCAAATTAAATTTCTGCTCATATTGAAACAATAAAATGAAGAATTTGACACATGTTTTTTTTAGTTGAATCATTTATAGGAAACAAAAAGATTAAACTGAGAACTTTTTTAAAACAAAACTCCATGCAGTTTTAGTTTCTGAATAGATTATCAAATCAATACGGATCTAATGTTTGATTTGTATTGATAATCCTATTCGACAACAGTTCGTTTCAGAATCCATCGAATCGATAAATGATTTAATAAGACGTTTAAATCTAACCAATTCTTCTTTAAGTCCTGAATTACCCAAATCATATCAATAAACTGTCAGGCTGTTTAAAATCAATAAACCGGCTCAAACTGTCCAAAAGACAATTTCATTCTCAAATAACATTTATATCATCACATCTAAATAGAAGACTTAATTGAACATTAATAATTCTACAAAAAATGCAAGTATTCTTAAGTTCAAAGACGATGCCAAATTTATTAACAAAAAGAATCAAACCAAATGATTCTGTGATGAAAAAATCAAATTAGTTTTCAGATTGTAAACTAAAAGCAAACGATAAAATATTAAAGAAGAGAATAAATTTTCAAAGCCATTGACACTATTCTTTTCGGATATTAAAATTTAAAAAAACTCTGCTTGTGAGAGACCGTGCAAAAAGAAAAGCTAGCAGGACAGTTTCTTCACTTCAGTCTCTTTTCTTCTCCACGATTTATTTTATTATGTAATAAAATAAACTTTAAATTTTGCGGTTTTCAAGCAACGATCGAATCACGAGGAGCATTTTTTAAAAATCTTTTTGAGAATAACGAACGTAATCTAAACGGGGAACCTCTGAAAAGTACTAATACTCTTTACTCAAAAGAAATGCTAGGTAATGGAAAAATTGCCTGATTTGAATTATTTTTGTTGCTCCAGTGATAAAGAACTGCTTGTAATATTTTTTTCGTAAATTTTTTCTTGGGTGGGGATGTCTCTTGTTTCCCATAAATCTTTACAAAAAGTATTGTTCGAGTGTATATTTTACTTACTTCCAGATTTTTAATCTAAAGACAAACGATAAGCTACTTTTTTTAGGTGTTTTGATTGATTGTTCTTTTTAAACTTTTATTTTAATTATTCTCCCCGTTTTCATAGGTTTCAATTTAGCTGTTCTGTTGACGAACTTGTCAGAACACATGCCAAATGATCCTAGGTACGATTTTTATTTATTTTTTTAAAAATAAATTAAAATCAGTTATTTTTTTAAAAAAATAATAATAATAATACAATATGCACTGTTTTATTTATTCTTATAGACTGTCGCGCTTCTTGGAAACTGCCAGCAGTGTACTCAACTACTTCGAACCTTTCTTGGGCAGGATAGAAATTTTAGGTACGATCTAATATCTTACGTACTTTTCAATTATTCTTAATTCGTAGGATTTATTTACTTCTTAAATTTCAGTATCACTCTTTAAAATGTAGAGTAAAATTATATACTCATGAAGTATTCAATGTGGAGTTTTCGCATGTTAATGGATATATATATATATTCACACTAAGTAATCATTGAGCAATATTTACGAATGTAATTTGTTTGTTTCAGGTGGTGCCAATAGAATTGAGAGAGTTTACTTTGAAATAAAAGAAAGTACCATTGATCAGTGGGAAAAACCACAAATTAAAGTGAGAATGATTTTTATTTTCTTTCACCACATAAAGTCTCATAAGAAGCGAATTGTCTCGTATTTTTTTGTTAAGCACAGAATTATGTTGTGTATTTTTCGGGCATATTCGAAAAGAGTGGCTTTTTATGAATGTCTTTTAAACCATTAAATCCTAGAATACATTATTATAGCTTTTGAATTGACGATAATACAGTTATAAAGCTATTAAAGAGAGTATTGAATCATTTTCATTTACCATATAATTAATGACTTATGAAAGTAGATAATTCATTGTATTTACACGATTCAGTTTTTTTTTATTAAATTCCTTCTATTAGCTCACACTCTCCCTATATATATCTTGTTCAAATTTTCAATCGTTAATAAAATACTTTTTATTCATCCACTCAAGTTCAAATGCATTTTTTTAAAACTTGTAGTGGATGACACTTGAGGTTAATACAGCTTTTTTAAATATTAATTATATTTAATTGGTGAAAATGCAGTTTAGCCCAAACACTTGGCGCGATTTGAAAAATTCATTTTTTTTTTTGTGTAGACTATTTTAAAATAATACTCTGGGTTAATTTTTTTTATATTTGACTGATCGTGTTATTTTATTGACTTATTATAGATCTATTGAGGAATATTATATTGTAATTTTTTGGAGTAATTAAAACTGATTCGAATTGGCGATGCCAATCATACTACGTCACGTATTAGCAAAACATTTAGCTTACAAGAACTTCTGAACAGATAGCGCCTGCTCTTGCTTGCAGATATTATGGATTGTTTTGTTCATTGCAGCGTTTTATTATTTATAAGTCTAATGTTTTTATTATTTATTCTATTAATTGCTCATTTTATAACTGCTTCTGTAACTGTAAAGAGTTAAAATATTGATAAAAATTGTAATTCCAAAGTTCGAATTTTTTCCTAGAAGTAAGTTGTATTTTTGTCTGATTCACAATCTTGTTGCCGTGGTGTAGCTGTAAATAAAAAAAATGAAAATGAACTCCAACTAACGTTTTGTTCCATTTTCTTTTCTTCAATCATGAAATAATAAAATAGCATTCCTTTTATGTATAATGGCCATCTGACGAGATCTTATGTTACTGCACGAAACCGAGTGACTGAGAAATATATTAATACTGATATTATAATCGATAAATTTAGTAAAAATGTATAACACATATAATTTATTGTCATTTTATTACAACACATAGATCTTTTGAGAGAAAGAATTTTTGTAAAAATTCAGTTTTATCTTTTGCATTTTTATATAAACCTATAAGAAATTTGCATTAAACAATTTTCTTCCTAATACAGGAATCCAAGAGGGCCTTCTTCTATTCTATAGTTACTGAAGGTGGTGATAAAGGAAAACTAGAAGCCTTCGTAAATTTCTGCGAGGATGCAATTTTTGAGGTAAGTTAATCTTATGAACGAAACGAATATCTCGATATATATCAACGCATTCACAAATATTGAGAAATCTCGAATGAGAAACTCCAGATATTCATCTTTGAAAATAACAATCGTAAAATCTGAATCGACGTACAAATTTTATTCGCTGTTGAAGATACTTTTTCGGAAAAATAATTCGATAGGAAAGTCTTTGAAGAACTGGTAGATTAAATTCTATTCCTATATTTTTGAACAAACTTTTTATTGTGCTTATATTATAGAACGCAGACTTACAAAACATTTTAATTTTTAATATCAAAAGTTCTGCATCCTGAAAATTCAAATATTCTACCTCTCATTTACGCTAATATATGTTGCAGAATAATTCTTAATTTTTTTTCTCTTTTTGCTTTGAAATTAAGTTCATTTATTTAAAAACGCAATCAAATTTAGTCAAGAATATTTTTTTTGAAAAAAATTACTTTTAACATTAATAGTCAATTTCTAATATAAAAAAAGTAAAAATCAAAATCCCGACTTTTTTCTTTAATTCATCAAAATAATTCTATGTTGCACTAGAACATGATCGTTTATTATATTTCAGATGCAACACGCCAGCAGCATTTCAATGGAAGACGAAGAAGAAACTCCAACTTGTGCTACAGCTTACCCATTCCCCGGTGCAGACGATGAGCCACCGTAAGTTCTGTTTCTAGGGTATTAAAATAATAATATCGAAAAATATTAATGAGTGTTCAGAAATCGTGAAGTTAAGGAAATAAGTTCTCATGACCTGAATCTGAAGTTCATCAATGTATCCAATGTTCAGTATCATACCAAAATCATACATTCCGTTTTACGTTTATACTTGTTTACATAAGTTAAAATAGTCTTAAGTTATTTGATTATTCTATCAAAATCGAATTCTGAAAACAGCCATATGTGACGAGGAATTTTGAAATCTTATATATATGTGTGTGTGTGTGTTTATTTTTATTTACAGGTATATAGATTTCCATGGCATTCTACAAAACAAAAATGTACCATAATTAAAAAATTTTATATTTTGATTTCAATAAATACTACTTATACACTCACACACACACACACATATATACAATGAATTTACTTGAGGACATTAAATCATGTTGTAGTTGAAAACAATTTTTACTCAATGACGAATGCGAGTCCTATTCAAGTTCATGCAGGTGATTTGATTTGTTATTCATTACGCTGCGCAGAATAGAAAAATAAACTTTTTGAGCGGTTTAACCATGTTACATGGCGAGACGATTATATAATGGGGAAAATTATAAAAAACGTCATGAAAACAGGATTAGGAATTCTGGTGAAATATCATAATAGACAGGGAGTCTGAAGGAATTGTTTTGACAGATTTATAATCGTGGGAACGTGAATTTAACCAGTTTTATGAGCGCGTGATCTAATAAATAAAAGAATAATTTGGAAGGGGATCAGAAAATATGGATGAACTCTTTACTTTTGAATTAGGGAATGAGGTAGAATAGAAAATTAAATTATTATTAAGAGAAGTTATTAAATTAAAGTTAAATCATTATATATATGTGTGTGTGTGTGCGTGCGTGCGTGCGTGCGTGCGTGATGCGTAATATTCTAAACAACAACCATGTCCATTTTAAAAATGTTTCTATTCTTTCGAGCGCTATGAAGAATCTTGAAATTATTGAAATTATACTTTTATTAGTTTAACACAAATGAGAGAAAATACGTGATGCTAGCTGTGGATGCAAAGCAATTAAGTCCACACGATTACGTGGGCTACATAGTGCAAGTTTGGGGAATCCAGATGCATAGCTCTGCCATCATGGCTAATGTGAAAGAGCAAAATTTTCCCGGCTTAAATTTATGCAATGATTTCTCCAGATCACGTGGTAGTGGATAGAGGGAACTTAAAATGTTTTCGTTGCAGATATAAAGTCTACTAGGGGTTATTCTTACGAGTTTGAATTCGTGGGAGACTGATGATTCATGTAATTTATAGCACGCAATCCCATAAATTATTGGCTAAATTCGAATGGTATCGGGGAATAAAGATAAACTCCACTGTGAAGTTAAAGTATAGGTTAAATGAGGGAATTAAATTATATTTAAATGAAATCATCACACATCTTATACATATAAGCTGAAACATAGCGAATGTGCTGCAATAAATTGTGTGATACAATTACAGCGATATTAGTTTTCCCGCGGAGCAATTTTTAAACGCATTCGAAAAAAAATGCAGTAAGCATTAAAATTTAATTTTTTGAATTAAATTTACATTTTAATGAGCTATTGATAATTATTATGAATCAATTTAATATGTTATGTTTATCAATAAAATTTTATCCCGTACTTCGTAATGTTTCTTAATCGTATAATGCATTTATTGGTTCAATTTTTCTAATTCCTTACTTCGCTTTTCTTTTTCAGATCAGCTTTCGATCCAATCAAGAAAGGATTGAATTACTTAAAGAACCAAATCTTCGGCGTTTTGTCATATCTCACCCCTGCCAACATCAAGAAGCAAATAGCTATCATGAAAACAAAGACATTCCCAGAACTCATCAAAGGCTTTTTCTTTCTTTTGTTTTACACAGTATTTTATACAGGATGGGTGTTTTATTCATCCAGCAAGTGAGTTTTAAAAAAATTTAATTTTTTTTCATGTAAAAAATTGCCTCTTTTTTTTGTGTGAAAAAAACTTAACATTTAAAAGATACATAAATGAGAGTCAGCTTGTTGTGAACGTGTTCATAAAAATTATGAAAGATTCTCATTTGAAGAAGATCACACTAAACAATCCAGCGGTCAGTAAATTAAGTCCCTCGGGTTAAAACTGTTTTTTCATTAAAAAAAATTAAAAATAAATCAAAGTATGGGGTGTAGCTACTGAGTTATATAAACAAGTTACAACATCATTTTTTGGATCTTGTAAAATGTATCCTAGTGCTGAAGACATTTCCATATTTGGCTTTGTTATGGAGGAACTTCCTTCGGATCTTCAATTGGAAGTGATTGATCTGTAAAATGATGGTTCGCTACAAATGATGATAAAAGAAATGGAACCGACCCATTATTACAAATATCTTTCCAAAGGCCTTTCTTTCTCAAATATCTTTCAAATATGGCCAACGAAAATCATGTTCCCAAGGATTTTTATCTTTGTTTGGATGCGCTTACCGATATGAAAGGTCATTTTTGAAAGTGAAATATGTAAAATATATGGTAGTTGTTTTTGTTTTTGTTTTTTTAAAAATGAGCTTGTTTTTTTGGTGTGGCTCTATGAGTAGAGTTACCCTTTTAAATATCGAGTTTGCTGTCAGACCCGCCAAGCCTAAGAATTGTACGATCTGGCCCATATCAAAAAAAGTTTGCTTACCCCTGGTATCAGGAGCGTAGCATGGATTTTGGCCTCCCGGTGCGAATTCTAAATTTACCGCCCTCCCATAGAAATAAAAAATAGTATCACGAACACGTTGTGCGAACGTATAATTTAATACGGAAAAGGAATAAATATCATTCTATGTGGGTAAAACCGCAACACCATTGAAAAGTTTAAAAATAAACAAAACATTTACCTTAACTCTTCTATATATTCGACGAATGGCATAAAGCAAATAAATTTGACTTTACAATAAGTAACACATTTAGGCAGGTGAAACTTTATCAGAGTATATAAAATAAACAATACCCAAAGCTGTACCACTCTTTTAACTATCAAAAAATTGAAGAAATCAAATGTCACCTGCTTGCCGACACAATTATGAGTTGTTCAAAAAGCACAAGACAATAATTCAAAAATCAAAACAGCCTCACTAATAACAATTGTTGCATTATGACAACGTATCGCGGCCAGCCGCGTCCCATTCAAAATTCAAAAGGTGAAATTTATTATTTTTTTTTGAATAAAATATTTGACAAACTTTTACTTAACTGCACATAATTATAAGTATACTTGTTTTGGTCTATTCTTATAACTTTTTTTGAACCACTTCCATTTCTCTAATTGCCTTGAAATTCTGCATACGTATCTGTGTACACTACACTTATCTGATCTAATAACCATGACCTGATACTGCAGTTAATATTAGTCTTTTCGCTACTCTCTGCAGCCGCCCCCCCCCCCTTTCACATCTGTGCCACCAGGGTCTATGCATCCTCTAACCTTTCTACAAGGCAAGCTTTAACTGAGATCTAGACGTTTGAAAAAGTGGAAAGAAAGTTAAACATGATTGACTAGAAGGATGGTTAAAAATAGAGAAGAATCTTTAGAATATCTTAGGGGCAAAAGACGTTAAACCTCAAGTTAACGAAAGACTGTAAACCCCATGTTTACGAAAGACAGTAAACCCCAAATTTATGAAAGACAGTAAACTCCTTGTTTATGAAAGACTGTAAACCATAAGTTTACGAAAGACAGTAAACCCCAAGTTTATGAAAGACAGTAAACCCCATGAGAAAAAGAAAGGTCACAAAGATGCTCATAGTCATGATGCCTGTACCTTCCTAAAGAAGGTAAACCTTTGATTTTGTTCCGAGGAATTTTAAGAACAAGTGAATCAAGAACAGTTCTTTAAAAATGAACAAGAACTGGTAACAACAGTTCATCCAAAATAATAGAAATTCCCATCCCTACTTATGAATCTTATATTACTCTCAAACATCGAATTTGAAGGGAAGAATTTTTACGATTTTGTCTCAAAAAGCACCAATCACCAATTTAACTGTCGGAATTAAATACTCAGACATATTATTTTCAATTATAAAACCAACGATAGTTGTAGGTTTTAATAAAAATTTTACGACCTTCAAATTTAATTACGTGATCCCAAATAGGGTCACAATCCGCATTGTGACAACCCGTGTCTTGGAAATATGCTGTTGCCATTAAAAGATATGTCGAGATCAGGACGATAGATTGAAAATCCTAAATACATGGTAACGTTATCTATATTTAAAATGAGTGTACAATGAGTTTTGGGGAAATGGTATAAATTAAAATGTGCTGGTGTATTTTTGCAGGAGTCTATTCCACATGATATTGCTTTTGATGGGCGGCCAAGCGTTAGTTGAACCGGGCGAAGAGGAGGTGGAGGACTTGAAGCAAGACATCTGGGCCAAGCCGAGCATAATGCCTATAGAGGCGCCGCCGCCTTTACCGATAGAAGCGGCGCCCGTAGAACCTGCGCCTGAAGCCGGAGACCGACCTATGCAAGCGTTTGGACTGGATATCACCAAGGATGAAGCAGGAGGAGAAGCCAAGTAATTAGTTTTCTTATCTCGCAATGAGTGAATGTTTTATTTTTCCTACTCGTATAGATTCATATTTTTATCATGGATATTGTTATTTTTACTCAATCGCTTTTAAGGTGTAAGAAATAAGGAACATGCGGAAACGGAATGGGAGGAAAATATAACACTCACACAAAAAGGAATTCTGCAATTTTTTTTCTATCGCAAAACTCTAACAAATCTTCCTTTCCTTTTGAGTATAAGCTTGCTCGCATTTTAAACTTTATTCAAAATTTCCCTTTTATTTCAAAAGTTACGCTTTTTTAAAACGTTTTTCTGAATTTCACTTGGTGTGTGTGTGTGTGTGTATCATCAAATTTTCTATCGTTAATTTAACCAACTTCCCATCAAGCTAGAGCTTTGAAATTTTGGGAATCGTTTGTACTCGCCTAACAATGCAATATTTAGTCATTTGCGACAAGTTTTAACTAATATTTCAATATTTTATTAATAAACTTTGCCACCATATAAAAACGTTGTTTTTAAAAACGTTGGATTTGTCTTGAATCATTTCCCCTGTATTTCTTGTTCACGTTTCACATAACAAAGTTTTGACATGTGTGTGTGTCTTCTGCTTCAAAAGAGAGCATATTCTCAAGAGTAACTAAAAGTTCTTTTTTATCGATTATAAACTGATATTAACTTTTAAATTTAAAACGTTTTACATATCCAGAAGAAAGCAGGTATATTTTCAAAGTTTTGAGGTTGTTTAAATCATATGAGTCGCTCCGAATTGTATATTGTAATGCTACTATGATTTTCTTTCCCATTTAAAATTGTAAAATGTTGCCTATTTTATTCCACACAATGCCATTCAATGAGCCATATTTTTAATCCAGCCCGGAACTATTGCAATAGCCTATTTGAAAGACGGGCATTGTATCTACTAGTTATTTTGATTCATAGTACTTCAATGTACAAAGTAAGTCGGAAAAATAAAATTTTGGCTACTGAAATTCACCACAATTTATATACCCCTTTTACTGATGCACCGTAAAGTATATTGATGGTTGTTTTCATAATTTACTAAAGCATCGTAATACCATTACAGATACACTATGTCGAAGGCCAAAGAAGGAGTCACTCCCCAATCTAGCGTAGATCAGTCAGATGCGGAGGCTCTTAGTGAAGAAGACGGCAAGAAAACACCAGATAAACTACTCACTGAAGAAGCTGCGCAGGTATTTTTTAAAAATGTGTTTCAAACGTGTAAAATCCTTAAGAAAAAGTACTTATGACAGCGAATCTAAAACTGCGGGTGGTGAACTCAAATGGGTTCTCAAAACGAAATGTAGCGGTCGCGAAAGTTTAATTTAGATACTTGAATTTAAAGAAAAGTTATTCACAATCTATTCATTATCCTTTAATTTAATATGTTGTGATTTCTGTACGGCGTTGTTACAAAATCTTAATATCGCTTAAATTGGGCTGTAAATTAACTTTTTACATATTGAAGAATAACACTAAGAGTATTGTTATAGTGGGTGTCCCATTGGAATTCACAAGTTTCACTAAAACTCTTGAATGAATTCTGAATAGCAGCTGAATCTGAATTTCTCACAATTTCTGAAATCTAGAGGAAATCGCTTTTACTTGATATGAGTTGTCTCTAATCCATAAGTAATAAATCCAAATACCGTTCAACGCCGAAAATATTGAAGATACTTTACGTCCAGCAGTGTCAAACATTGCACCAACATTTGATCTATTCTGCAGCAAAAAACAAACTCACCCAGTTTATTAAAACGTGATTTTCTGTCGTTAATTTTTGTGTACTTCGAACAAATTCTAAAATCGCTTATTTTTATTTTTTGCGTATTTGTATCATTTCAACATTTTGTTCAACGAATGGTTAAATTGATCTTTGTTATAAAATGTATAAATTTGTCGTTAAATCATACCTTATAATAATAATAATAATAATGAGTATTTCATTTTAATTTAACGAAACGTTTATTAAAAATGCAATAAATAAGAATTAAAATTTATATTTTTGTTAATTTTTAAATTAAACTAGAATCTAAACCACTAGATTTTTTCATGAATTTTTAAGATGAGAAGGGAGGGATAGGGGTCGTTCGAAATTAGTAAGCGTGACTAAATCTTTTAAGAAGTACTGGTCTGTAACTATGAAAAAATGCTGATAATTGATGTTTCTTCGACAGGCAACACCTCCAGAAGCTAAAGCTGAATCCCAAGTGGCTGTACCAGCTGAACAGTAAGCATGACTTATTAAATTGTATAAAAAAATCAGATTATTTGGTTCAAGAGGAGAAATGTATCTAAATCAGAAGATATCAGTGAATTTTTAAAACGCAAAATATGTTCAGAGTAATTGAAAAGATGCATATGCTGTATACTTTTTTTAAAAAAAATCAACTAACTGTATTTCATTTTATTTCTAAAAGAGGTTTATTTTTCAAATATCTGTTACAGTCTATAAAAGCTCTTTAAATATTATCGTATTTGTAAATTCGATAATATTTAAAGAGCTTTATAAACTGTAAACTTATTTTATGCAAGATACTAATTTTAAATATTAATTTTATGTAAGATTTATTTTAGATAAGAATGTATTTAAAGTAGTGTTGAAAATGCGTATATATATATATATATATATATATATATATATGAAGACAACGGGTCGGGTGAAAAACCGTAAAATGAACCCGCCGAAGCAAATCGGTCGCTTGTTGCACGGCTTCCCTATTGGTCGCTGTGTAGGGTTCCTTAACCCTTTCGCTACCGGAGGGGGAAAAAAAGAAGTGCTTCCCTGGGCCCGCGGCTTCTTACCGCAGAGTGACACGCTGTGCCCAGACGAATTAGACATTAAGCCTAATTCGTGAAAAAAATTCCTCTAAAATTGACTGTTTATTAAAATATTTTGGTATTTACATATATTGTTTAAAATGCATTAAACTTAATATAAACAAAAGAAAAAAAGATTGAATCGAAAATTGAATGTTTTATACATAAAATTACATAAAAAATCATATCATTTAAGAAAATACAAAATATATTTACGTATGTTACATAAATTTCATGGTGTAATGATGTGCCATTATATTGAATGTATAGATATAAAAGATAAATCTTATTTTGCTGTATGGTACATTTATAAAAAAAAAATTCAATGCATAGTACAACGCCACATGTCTTACACACCTATTTTGACGCTTCACGCAAGATTTTGAGCAAAGGGCACATCTTAGTCCCCCCCCCGT
>BMAW01038811.1:41888-59288 GCA_019974015.1 Nephila pilipes
TGTAATTCGAGGGAACCGTGTAACTCGAAGGAATAACACGGTTAATTGGTTAGTAATCGTGTAATTCGAGGGAACCGTGTAACTCGAAGGAATAACACGGTTGATTGGTTAGTAATCGTGTAATTCGAGGGAACCGTGTAACTCGAAGGAATAACACGGTTAATTGGTTAGTAATCGTGTAATTCGAGGGAACCGTGTAACTCGAAGGAATAACACGGTTTCATGCATTTCAATAACGTGTAACTAATTAACCGAATTATTCCTGAGATGTCTTTAAATGATGTATTGTTTTTCAGGTGCGTGAAAAGTATAGCGAGACTTACGATTTCGACGCCATCAGCAACTTATTAGGCATGGACAAAGGAAGCGCATTCTCTCAAGAAGAAGAACCAACAGGCATTTGGGGCGTGTAAGTTATTTTACCTTTTGGTTGCTATTAGCAATTTACCTACATTAAGCATATTTGGCGGGATCTGATAGACTATGCATCTCCGCGTAAAAAAATTGAGTGCTAACGAGATGATTCAAAATGAAACGGGAAAATTATATGTCCAGAAAAGAATAAAAATTACATTGGATGCAACGATACAAATGTCGTTGTGGGGTTGTACATACCCGTAGAAATATTATGACAAAGTGTATAGATGATAAACAAAAATCAATCATTAATATTTTATGCAAACATTAATTACATATTTAGGAATGATTACTGATTACAGTATTTATAAGTTCTATTCGAAATTCCAACTGATATTAGTCTAGCAACCACACTACCTTAATTGGATCATATTCTTAAGATAATAGCTCTATGTTTTTACCCGGCACATTGGCGAATGTTTTTTTTTCCTACGTGGCCACCGAAAACTTATTGACTTCGACTGCCGTCGGGCGACTCAAACGAGTTTTGTATTGCTTTTAACAACTAGGCCAAAAGGCATACCATATCAGGTTACTAATTCAGACATTCCAACTTCTGTCGTCGTCGTTGTCGAAGAAAGTCGCTGCAATGTAAAGCAATTCTTTGAGAACTAAATAACAAAAAAAAAAGGAAAATTTAGAAAACTATCATTTAGAGATTGCGTGCTCTAAAGGCACATAATTAAGAGGTACATAAAGAAAAAGAATGTGAATAAAAATTATCTAACCATGGTTGAGGGATATGGAGGGACCATCCTGGAGAAAGTTTGAGAAAACCTTTGGAATAGTAGATTTCCACTGTATTCCATATCTTTCTGTGCTCCACACAAATTGCCAAATCTATGTTTAACCCAACTGAAATGTACTTTCGCTATTTTCTTTGACTTCAATTACTTCACCAACAATTCGGGCATTGTAAGGAAAAGCGTAAGCATAATATTAAAAAATGCGGTTATTTTTAAAGTATTTATAATAATTGTGGAAATAAATATTATCTCTCTTAGGAATTACTGTGAATTTTACTTAGCTATTGGAAATTGATTGCTTATGTAATAAAAGCATAACCTTTTTTTAATATTTTGAATTGTTTTGACAGGATAACGAGTATGGATTGGAAATATCAAGTTTGGAAAGCTGGAGTCACAATTACAGATAACGTAAGCACAACATTTTATTTGTTTATTCTGGTACAAAATTGAAGCTGTAGAAAATACATAAAAAAATAGCATGTAACAACGGGTAACTTTTGTTAACCAGATATTTGAAAACATTTATTTAGCAGTTTTCTATATCAAAATAGTTGTTTATTTTCAATATTTAAAATTTGTCGAATTCAGCGCAGAGAAGATGCATTGCTAAAGAATGATACGCTCATATCATACAGTATTGTACTGTTAAGGATAATTTGAAATATTGTTAAGGATAATTTGAAATACTGTTAAGGATAATTTGAAATATTGTTAAGGATAATTTGAAATACTGTTAAGGATAATATGAAATACTGTTAAAGATAATAGGAAAATTGTTAAGGATAATAGAAAAACTGTTTAAGATAATAGGAAAGCTGTTAATGAAATACTATAAAGAATAATATGAAACACTGTGAAAATACTATACTGTTAAGAATAATGTTCAAGAAGTACATAATAAACGTGCATAGAGACTAAAAATAAATTCCCTAATTATATCAATCTAAAAATCAAATTATTTACTTAAAATTTAAAACTGAAACTAATTTAAAAATATTCAACTTGTACATTGGTCTTAAAACAAACATTACAAGACTTACAAATAAGAAATCAAGAAAAATAAGGCAGAAAAATCAATAACGGGGATAAAACAATTTAAAATAATGTCTGCTAGGAATGAAGAGTCGGGGATATTCTAATATTATGCATCCAAACCATCCCACTCAGCATTATAACAAAAGGGAGGGGGGAATCAACGGGTTATATCTTAATGTAAGTTAATTGAAAACATTTTTTGTAATATGGATGTTATTTCCCTGTTTTTCAGGCTTTCTTGTACAATACATGGTACTTCACCTTCTCAGTAATGGGAAACTTCAACTTTTTCTTCTTTGCTGCCCATTTGCTTGATATAGCTGTAGGTTTCAAAACGCTGAGAACCATCTTGCAGTCCGTCACACACAATGGCAAACAGGTAATTATCGAAAGGCAATAAAAAAGCATCAATTTCATAACTGTTGCTTAGTTTGATGTGAAATTCTTAATGGATTTCTCTACATGTCGCCTTTTTCAGCTGGTGCTCACTGTGATGTTGCTGACTATCATTGTATATATTTACACAGTAATTGCCTTCAACTTTTTCCGAAAATTTTACGTACAAGAGGAGGAGGATGAAGTCGATCAGAAGTGCCATAACATGTTAACTGTGAGTTCGTAATAAATTTGTATTTATATTTATATTATTATTTATTTATTTATATTTTATTTATTATTTTTATTCATTTATTTGTTTATAATTTTTATTTCTATTTTTATTTATTTATTTAATTGCATTTTTATTTATTTAGTTTTCTGATTATTGTGTTACAGATCTTGCTCGTACAATCGAAACCCGTTAACTCGAGAGTTCACTTAATTCGCGTTTTTACCATAGCTTCCCTTTTATGAAATTCAAATTAATCTTCTCTTGGATAACGTTAGAAACTTCCCATTAAGTGCACGAATTAATATTTTTTTTTCTTCTATTTTATATATCGTGGGATAAACATGCTATGGAGTTCCAATTTTCTATTGCGAGCTTGTACAATGAAGAAGAGAAATTAAAAACAGGAGAAAGAATTAAGTCATATAGTTTTAATACACCAGAAAACGAGAAAAAAAAAAAAGAAGCACCGGGATAGAGTAGGAATCATTTACGAAAAAACTAGTAACCTTAAGTACCCTGATTGTAATAGCACAGACAAATACAAAAAAGAGAAGAAAAAAATACAACTCAGCGGACATGAACAAAATGTTGTCTTTGAGACGCATCCTTTGAAAGTTAAGAAAGGGTTGAACTCATTTTGATACTTTTTTATTTATCTTTTTTTGGGATTTTGGACCTTGAACATCAATAAGACATATTAAAAAAATTAATAATACTTAGGGGGGGGGGAAATGGAAGGTCTGCGAGAAATCATTGGGAGATAATCACTATCGGTGGCGAGATTGGAAAAGATGTAAAAAGTGTTATCCCCCCCACCCCCATATTATTTTATGATTTCCATCCCGCAATCCAATTAAGGAGAATCCTATTTGTAAAAACCTTTTTTACAGCTGTTTTACCAAAATGATATTAAAAAAAAAAAGGAAAAGAACACTTGAATATCAATTCCTCCAAACCGCAGTGAAAAGTTTGCATCCCACTCTTTCCCTCTCCAGTTAAATTGGCAACCCAAATATTATAAATTTAAGAACCACTGCAGTGTAGCTAAGATTCTAAATTTCATAAGATTCTAATTCCCATGCATAAATTGACATGGTAACATGCAAAATGTTTCAAAAATGAAAAGTAAGTTTACAATTGAAACTTCGAAATACTTATTCGTTCAAAAATATTGATTGTAATTTGACGTCCCGGGTTTTGGTAGAAGCACTTATTTGAACTGTATTTATTAGTTTCTTGATACAAAATCGACGCTCAAAATTTCTAAAAGATTAGTTAGGAGGAAATAGGATTATTGATCTCTACAGTTATTTTATTTTAAAATAATTAACAAAAAACTCTAAATGCGCATTTTTGATACATGTTCTATTTAAAGAATGATCCCGACGAGTGTTTGCACAAATGTGCTTATGCATAATGGTTTCTTTTTTAAAAAAAAATTAGAATAAAAACAGGAATACCTATTTGTGTGAACATGTAGAAAGTATGATATATAACTGATATCTACTCGTATGTAAGTTTCTATAGATACATTTTAAGCATCTATTATTGACATAAAAAATTTATGACGGCAAACCATTCCTGTTCGCCTCTTGTGCCATGGCTAAACTCAATGTTTTAACACTAAAAGTCAATAAGTCGATCAAAGAGACGTTAGAACAATAAACACAATATTTATTAGTTGCTTGCTAATATAACGACAATTAAATGCTCTCCCGTACAAGGCCTTAACTATTCTAACGCGATCTACCAGTAATAAACTAACTAACTCTTACCACTAAGGCTATCTTGACTTCGAGCATACATTAACCAGCCAATAACTTGTAATAATTCTTGCCTCCGATTTCAACTCCGACTCTGGAACAATTGCCGAACACTAGAATCACTCAACCTCAACCTCTCTATCTCGACTCTCAATCTGAGTTTATATATTTCCTAACTCTCCTGCTTCACTTCATTTCTAACTGCTTTATATAATCACGTTTCATTTTTGGTTGGACAAAGCCTGTTTAGCAAAAGCAATCAATATTAATTAAAAGTCCCCAAGGTTAGTGAAGAGAAATCGCGAATAGCCCAATGTTACAAACTAAGCTTTCAAAACATAAATAAAACCCATGTAAAGTAACGCACGGATATTTGATACAAATATTTTATTTATGCAAAAAGAAATATATTTTATTTTCTTACTATTTCAGTGCTTCGTTTTCCATTTATATAAAGGTGTCAGAGCAGGTGGTGGTATCGGTAAGTCTTTTATGATTATAATAAATAACATTTGTCTGATTTGTTCCAAATATGAATTCCAATAAAAATTTCACTTTCTAATCATTAAGTTTTTAGTGTATTACTAGAGAATACTATATTAACAAGTTTTTTTTCTTTTCCCACTCTTAGGTGATGAAATCGAGCCCCCGGATGGTGATGACTATGAAACGTATAGAATCCTTTTTGATATCACATTTTTCTTCTTCGTCATTGTCATTTTGCTCGCTATCATTCAAGGTACATTTTTCTCCATATTATTTTCATAAAGAGAGTGGAATAAAAAAAAAAGCATACTATTTGGTTAAAAGGACTTAATTTCTACATTTATTTTTTTTAATTAAATAATTGCATTTGTAATTTTAATGGATAACTTTAATTTTACTTTTTATGAATAAAAAGATTTTGATTTTAGAATTATGAGCTCTAATTCTTCAATACTCTCCGTATTTGACTTAAAAACAAATAAGCCATTTTCTAAGTCTAATTTAAAAATTTACTTTAATGATAAACTTTTCATCCTTCAGGTTTGATCATTGACGCATTCGGTGAACTGAGAGACCAGCTTCAAAGCGTCGTTGATGATATGGAGGTGAGATACAAGTTCTAATTGCTTGCACTTCTCTCTCTTTAACACAAACTATTATACATGTAATTTTATTTCACGAATTTTTAATGATACTTGAATTTTTTCTACCATTCTGTGAGGTAGAAAAAATTCAGGGTAACAATTATTACTGTGAGGTAGAAAAAATTCAGGGTAACAATTATTACTGTGAGGTAGTAATAATTGTTACTAAGAAATTGCCGAGGTACATATCTGGATAAAATTTATTCTACATATAAATTGTTCCTTAAGTACATAATGTTCTAAATAACGGTTATTTATACTGATTTGTTTGATTTCAGGAAGCCGTAGATTTAAGTGACCTGCATTATCGTGGAGTTTGAATTATTAGACAAATTAATTGAGATAGAAACTTAAGGGGACTTAGTACCTTACGAAATCAAAAGTAGAACATTTTGACAAACTTTTTTCAATTCTTCATAAAACAACAATTTTTGCTCATTTCAGTATGAAACTTTGCCAGTTTGTGTAATAAAGTGCATAGTTTAAAATATTGGGTCAAGTTTTGCTATTAAATTAATATATTTTCTTATACAACATGAAATATGCGTACAAAAATTTGAAAAATAAATTAGCTTACCTTACATTACCCACAAGATAACTTTTGAAAGATGCACAGTAGAACTATAATTCTTATACCAAATTAAAGCTAAATAATGTAAACCTCAAATTTTAAATTTACCTTACATTCAAAAAAAATTGAAAAATTAAAAAAAGTTATCAAGTTTGTATTTAGTAACTTTGTTTTTCATGTATCATGTTATAAAATAAAATCTAATCATCCTATTAACAAAATTGAGGTTCACAGAATAAAGATTTACAAGTACAACATTCATGTAAAATTTTAAGGCTCTGCATGCAAAAGATTTTTTTTAATCCTGTGGGAAAGTGTGAAAATAACAAACTGAGAAAAAGAGGTTTGTTTACATTGCATTACATAGAACAAGCCACTTTAGACATTTACATTTTTTGTAGCACAGGACGTAATAATTGTCGGATTTTGACGCGGTTTGTTTTAAAATGTTCCTAACATTTAGTACTATTTTTTAAAATCAAATTTGAAAAATCGAACTTTTGAAGGTGCAAAGGTACTAAGTCCCCTTAATTTTGATATTTCTTAAGACCTTCTTCATAAACACCTTCCAGGGTTATACGTTTCTCCCAACGTTTCTTGACCATACGAAGACCGTCATTGTAATATTTGGCAGTTTGAACTCTTTATCTTCTACGTATTGTAGGTTATTTCAATCCAAGGCTTCCTGAAACTAAACAAATCAAAATGAACAGCTGTTATTTATAAAAAATCACGTACATAATACCAACTGATAAGCAGAATAAATTGCATCCAGATATCTCGTTTATTTAGTAATAACTAAATCTTTTCTTTACATCCTTGTATGATGCTTCTTTCTGCGTCATGTATCAGTCATTATTTCCATATTTTGATGTTACAAATCGTGTCTTTTTTTAAAATATATATATATTTACTTTTGTGAATCGAATATTTATTATAAAATCATTTATGTGAATGTACTACAACAACTTAGATGTAAAAAAAATCTTTCTATATGATATCCTATTTTTTGGCGCATTCTGAAAGGATACTCATTACAAAGTGAATGCTCCAGAATACATCAGACACTCTCCCAGCTAAGCAGGTGGGCGTATCTTATCGGCGACCAGGCTCGCAGGAAAAAAAAAGAAAAAAAAAACCTTTACAGATATTTGCACCTGTTTCTGATGCGCATTGAGCAAAGCTGGGGGGGGGGGCATCATGTTTTTTTTTTCTCTTAAGCAGAAAAGGGAAATGTTCTCACTGGTATTTTATATCAGGTCGAAAAATTGCTTGTGTAAGCGTAACACTGTTTCGTTCTACATATACAATGCAACTACTTAGATATCTGCAGTCGAAATATTTACAGTTAATTAATGATGTATAAAACAAATTATTCGTGCTAGCAATTTAAATTTTTTCACTTACAAACAGAACAACTGAACGAATACTTATTTAAGCAGTCAACTTTGCATTTACTTAGCTAGTAGAAATTATATATACAAGCACACGAAACATATGCATATACGTATTTCAAAACAATGCAAAAAATGGTGAATTTATAGACTGACAAGATTTCTGTCATGCATTTCATCATTTTTTTTTTTTTGCGATTTAAAATATTAATTTATTAAAAATTTTAGAAAAGGTTTATAGAATAATGCCTCGCTTTATTCCACATTTTATTCTGTTATAATGCAAATAATTAAGTAATGCGAATATTTCAGTAATTCTTTTGCAAACCGTAAACCATTGGAATCCATTTTAGAGCAAAATTTTAGTTTTAAAATTAAGTATTATTATTTTAATGTTAGTTTTTATCTGTTGTCAGTTTTGTTATTTGTCGTTAGTGTTCATAAACTTTATCCTTTATCAGTTCTTTGATCTAAACAATTTAAGAGAATTAAATTTATAGAAAAAAATTACCACCTCAAAAAAGAAAACATATAATCATAAGTAATGTTATCTTCAAGTATTGATATTGAATCCTGCAATTATAGTTATTGAATTTTTGCTGAGACTTTCTGTTGAAATAATATTCATGCAATGCACTTTATTTATTTTGGTTTTCTTTTCTTTCAGTCTAATTGCTTCATATGTGGCATAGGGAAAGATTACTTTGATAAAGTGCCGCATGGCTTCGATACACATGTGCAGAAAGAACATAATCTTGCAAATTACATGTAAGTTTTTATGTCTCGTATTATTGTATGTGTTTGAAATACATACAAAATTGACCACAATTAGCTACAAAGCAAGTACTGTTGCGCATATCTCTATGATGCAAATACTCAAAAAAGATGGAAATTTAAATTTGTTTCTTACATAACCACCCAAAATGTGAAAAAAAAATATCAAAACTTTCATATAAAATATTTAAATAATACAATATTAAAATTATTCTAAACATTAGATATTATTTAATTAGGCATAAAAATTATTTGCAACATATGTATTGTATTTTCAACGGGGGCCGTGGTAGCCTAGTGGTCAAGGTCGTGGACTAGCGGCCTGCGGTTTTCGTTCAGTCGCGGGTTCGATCCTTGGCCACCAAAGACCCGCCGTGTAGCCGGGGCTGATGCACGTTAAATCTGTTCGGGGCCCAAAGTCCTCCCGTTGGCGTGGTGTGGATGTTAGGAGAGGGGGGTGCCAGCTCAGGTGTCGTCCTCGTCACTTGACCGTGGTTCAAAATTACGAGGTCCGTCGCCAATAGCCCTTGTGTTGCTTCTAGTGCGACGTTAATAAAAACTAAACTAAACTATTTTCAACGATTTTCACACACATGCAAATTCCAGCGTGAATTATTATTTTTAGCTCGTAAAAGCTGAGATATTCGATAGAAAACGTTGCTCATTCATTTAGCAATATTCTTCAAAAAATAAGAAGCTTGATATAATATTTCGAATTTTTTTCATACACAGGAATTCTTATTTATTTATTTATTTTGCATCATCGTAAAGGTTTTACATACTTTTTTTTATTTATTCAATTCTCTGTAATGCAACTTATAACCATCTCTGATTTTTCGTTATTTATAAGCAGATATGAAAAAAAAAAAAAAAAAAAATGAAAATTTTAAATTATTATTTTATAAAATGTATAAAATTAAAAAATTAAATATATATATATATATATATATATATATAAAACAATGAATATTTAATTTTTTTAATTATTTGTAAATATATGAATCGTAAAATTATATAATGAGTTTTTGGAATAAAATTTTTTTCTTTTCTGAGCTTTTAACGGTCAAAAGTTAAATCTGATAAAACTGTTGTTTGTACTGGAAACTAATTACGAATTATATCTGTACCTATAGGTTCTTCCTTATGCATCTAATTAATAAACCGGATACAGAATACACAGGTCAAGTAAGTAACTTCACTTTTTCTTGTTATAATTTTTCAATTGTAGCCGAATAAAATTTGGAATGTTAATGATACTTATTAACTTTTTTTTTTGATTAAATTAAACTAAATGGAGCTATATTTGTATAAATATTTATCATAGTTTAAAATATTTAACATCTCATATTTAATCAAATATATTAAACTGTATTAATTCCTTTAGGCTTAAGTCTAAAGTTTATAATTTTTTGTGCTAGTAGTAAATACATTGAATTTATTCAATTATTCAAAATCACTATGAGGTGCAGCCAGATAATAAATTTGCGGAAATTATATGACTTTATAAGCTGTTGTAGAAAAATATTTTATAATTGATTAAATTAACTTTTATTAACTATTAGGTCTCTATTTAATTTTATCTATTAGTGAAATCTAAATGTATGCGTAAAAATAAGATATATTTATTTGAGTAAATTTACTTTGAATTGCTACATGGATTTCTATGGAAAAGGATATTATTTACTTATTTTTTTTTTATTTTTCTACCACCGAGATTCTTTTTTAATTATTATTTACAAGCTTTTACATCTCTGGCTATGTTTATTATATGTATGTATAAAACTTGTCCTTCTAGTTCAAAATATGCATTCGAATCTTAAACCACTTCCTATAATTCATCGAGCCGAAATTTAGCATACACATGTAACTCCGATAGCAATACTCAACTTGTACTGTTTGTAAGCTCAAGCAGTTTTGGAGATGGGGGTGCTTGTATTTAAAAGAACGTCTATTTGAGTTTAACTCTTGTTCACAGGTTTACCTAACGTAATTGCTTTATAGTTTTAAATTTCTAGACGGAAAAGAATTAAATAAATATTTTAACCAACCTTTTTTGTATGAGATAGACTAAAAACCGGAATGTGTAAACATTGTTTTTTCATATAAATGATACATAATTTGAAAACACTTAGGCGTTAATACTTCTTTTGATCTCATATATATGTAAATAGCTATGGACTTAATTTTTCGGTAATTGCTTAGATATCTTAATTGGGCAACTTTATGGTACATTATTTTACATTAAATAATTATTTTTATACTTGTGACGATGAAACATTCCTATTCGCCTCTTGCCATAGCTAAACTAAGTATACTAACACTAAAGAGTCAATAAGTTATGCATGAAGAGTTAGACAGATCTCACACACTATATTTATTCCATATGTTACTACTATAACGACAAATGAACACCGACTCTCTCAAAATAACGCCTTAAATATATCTGCCTGTCTCTAACATCAAATTAACAGAGTTTTACCAAAACGTCGAAGTTGAGGCTGACTCGACTTCTAGGCTCCACTGTGCCTTGGATAACTTGTAGCAGTTCTTGATCTCGCGCGTCTACGACTATAATACAACTGCTCAACGCTAGAGTCACTTGACCTCTATCGTGTGCCTCTCGCTTTGCTTATATGCTTTCTTATCCACCTCACTTCACTTTATTTCTACCTGCCTCTAATTTAAATACTCACGTTTCATTTTTGGTTGGGAAGAAGTGGCTTATTTATAGCAATCAATCTTAATTAAAAGTCCCTAATGTTAGTGAAGAGAAAACTGCGAATAACCCAACGTCACATACTTTTTAGTAACACATCGATCAATAACTCCCGAGACTAGCCCAGAGATGGCGCTCGTAGTAAACCAGTAACCAGGTCTTTCTAGAGTACTAACCTTTGCTTGAAACGTGTCAAAATTTTAAGTCGATCGGACCAGGAAAAAGGTTTTTTGAAGTGAAGTGAAAAAGGTTTTTTCCAAGTGGGTGCCGCGATTGCTTTCGATGGAACAAAAACAGCAACGAGTCGATGATTCAGAAAGCTGTTTATCTCTATTTACTCGCAACAAAAAAAGATTTCTTGCGGGAAAAAAAAAAAAAGATTTGGAAAAGCGTTGGAACGATTGTATCACCCTAAAAGGTGATTAACAAAAGGTGTTATGTTGATGAATAAAAAAAATTTTGCAAAAAAAATGTTGTTTTCAATGTTAGACTCGGGAGTTATTGATCGATGTGTTACACCTTTAATTAAAAGTGATTCAAAAAGTTTTTTTTTTTACTTATATTTATTTTAATGTATCATCTATATTTTTTTAATGAAATTGTGTTCTTCTGCAGGAGACCTATGTGTGGGAATTCTATCAGAAAAGATGTTGGGATTTCTTCCCTGTGGGTGATTGTTTCAGAAAACAATATGAAGAAGAACTTATGGGAGGGACTAGCTAATGCGCCGTGCTGTGGTGGTGAAAGACAGACAACTGTCGAAGACAATCCAAGTACATTTCAGTTTTGTTACAGAACATTCAATTATAATCGTGATGGAAAGAAAATATTGAGTCTGGGACTGTTGAGTGCTTCAACAAATTGTAAAATTTCTCTATTATTTGGTATATGTGTGTGTCCATGAATGTGTCATGTCATAATAAACATAAAAAAACTACTCTCGTGTGTTGATTTGAAACTTTTGAGTTTTAATTAGAAACACAGTTTAGTAGAAATCTGCATAAATATTGAAGGTATGTACGTATTGTCAGATATTTAAGAGAACTGTAAAAAATAAGGATTTTGATGATTAGTTGGAATCGTATTGTTTTTGATTTTATATCCTTTTGCTATGCTTAAGAGTTGTGAAGCCCGCCCGACCCGGGCGTCTTCTTGTGCCATCACTAGATTCAATTATTAAACACTACGACACAATTAATTACAGAATCACCAAAACAATTCTTCAACAATTTATTAGCATATATTTACTATGACAGAAATGGCTATGCTCTCCCGGGTCAGCTTTCTAATACCTTAGTTCAACCCACCAATAGTAATCTAACAGACTCTTACCACTAATCCTTCCTCGACTGCAACTCAGACTGTGGAGCAACTGTTGAAAACACTAGGTAATATCCTTCTAACAGCAATCTCTACTCGAAACCTCTATTGTAATCTTTAATTCCTCCTTCCACTTATCTATCGCTTCAGCTTCACCTCTCCTACAGTCTCTCTCTCAGATACTCTACTCCTTCCGACGGAGTTTATATATTTCTGAACTCAACCGCTTCACTTCATTCCTAACTGCTTTACATAATAACTTTACGTATCACGTTTCATTTTTGGTTGGGCAAAGGTTGTTTCGCGAAAGCAATCAATCTCAAAAAGTCCCCAAGGTTAGTGAAGAGAAACCGCGTATAGCCCAATGTCACAGAGTTAGGTATTAAAATATTAACAATAAATATAATTATTTTATTTTGAATTTTAAATGGTATATGCCATTTAAATACCAATGTTTGTTTATACACTTTTTTTTTCTAGATTCTGTTTTTGGGGAAGGACAAAACAGGAAAAGAACAGACAAAACAAAAACAAAATGTTTGTGATATTCGTTAAATATAAGACTAAAATTCCTAAATATTTACACTGCGGGACTGCATGGAATAAAAGAATAAATAAAATAAAAGCATATTGAGGACTCATAATAAAATAACGTTTCTGTAAAAATAACTGGAATCTCTTATGAAAATATGCAGTAGTATTTTACAATTGCTCTGACCGGCAAAAATTGTTAATTGGGATTAAATATAATTTATATGTCAAATGATCTATAGCAATGATTTTAGTGTTGATTATATCATTCTGTAGAACAACATTCCCATCTTTTTCAATAAAAAAAACAAACATTTTATTTAAAGAGAGTTTCCCAGCGGTGCCAAAAGGGAATATTTTTTTTGTATGAACGTAACTTAATATTTTAAATTATAATTAATGAAGTATAATGAATAGGACTAAGGCAATGTATGTATTAGAAGCCAAGAATTTAGTATCGATGTTGGTAAAATGCAGTTTAGAGTAGAATAATGGTCAAGGATCTGAATTGAACACGTGAAACATTGGTATCTAACACCTGCATTGAATAAATAGCCTTTGGAATGAATCTAGATAGGAGCGAGGAAGGGTTCAGAACTTGAGTCATCAACCTGTGGTCGTCGTTGGCCTGGAACCTGATAGGATTTGTAAGAAGAGATATATTTGATTTATTTTTACGTTAGATAAGTCGGGTTTAAAGTCGAGTTATCCTCAGAGAAAGTAAGATAGGGATAAATTTAAAGAATTCATAACCTGAATAAAGGAGCTTAATCAACATCTGACTTCCTCTTCATTTGACTGCATAATTTAATTATTATCTAATTAAATTTAATGATGACAACAGTAAGAAATAATAATAGAGGAGGCCTTGCAATATCGGTATTTTTATTCTTTCATAAAAATAACACTTTGAAGTAGATGTAGTCAAATCACGCTTACATGTGCCAGCATCACGATTCCGTTTTCTTCATACTTCAATAATGGAGTTACTTTTGCGAACAATATCTTTTTATTTCATTGCACCCTAGATTTCAAAAAGGCGGTCTGGCTTAAAGATTGCTCTATTGTAAGTGTTTCACATAAAAATTTTAGAGTTTACTCGTTTAGCTTCCCGACTTAAAAAAAGATTGACTGGGTTGTTGTGAACATAATTCCTTTTTTCTTCTTTTCATAAATCTTGTAGACAATTTTAGTGTGCGTTTTCAAATGTAATGTTTCATTGATTTCAAACCCTTGAATAATATATAAATTAATTATGATTTATTCAGCACAAATTAATTTTTTAAATAATGAACTATTCTTTTTACTAAATTAAGAATTTCAATCTGTTTGTGAATTATGGAAACAGAAGAAAAAAAATATGCGTTACTGTGATTCGTTCTAAGATACTTATGTATCTTTTATATTAGTTTTTTAGTTATTTTAAGATATTAAACAAGATTTAAAATTATTGAAAAATATTATTCAAATCATGATCGTTATTTGTGTCTAATTGCTTTAAAATATTAACCGTATAACCACCCTTATTATAATAACTGACTACCCCAAGCAGTAGATGCACTCTTTAGCGACCATGCGAAACAAATAGACACACTTCTGTGAAGCCCAAGGAATAAAGGTGTGCACATGTCGTGACACTCTGTCCCTTTATTTTCGTTGTACATGTGTAATTGTTGTCCGTGTCTAACTTATCTCAATTTATAAAATCTGTTGCACTCACTAAAAGACACATTTTATTTAACTCAAAACGATCCCTCGCCATAACTGACGTCAAAATGGAAACTCAACGACCTCCCAGATTGACACCCAGCGGTTCCCACAACTGAACCCAACGGCTCGCTATTGGCGCCTAACATAAGGCGCCAATGTGGGAGGCCATTGGGTGTCAAGGTAGAGTGGCACAATCCTGCATAAAAGTGGTAGACGCAAGGCGTTGTCGCTGCTGAAGTTAAGACAAAACTGTTGAGCATGTCACGACATCTGAACACAAAGTAATGTTACAGGGCTAGTATAGTCATTTTTTTCTAAGAAGAGTGGTCCATTAATAAATTGGGAAGTGAATCCACACCAGACGATAACTTCAGGCGAGTGTAGTGGACTTGAGTGGAAGGCAAGTGGTTTTCCATGACACAAATTCGACTATTCTGGGTGTTCGACTTTCCGTTGAGGTAAAAATGGGCCTCGTCACTCCAGAGGATGTTCCACGGCTAGTAGTCAGTCAGGACAGAAAAGGCAGGGCAAAAGATAAACGACCGTCAGTGTCGGTAACGAGCAGTTTTTGATTGTGGCTGATCTTATTCGGAAAAAATGTACTAATTTTTTTCAGAATCTTTCACACTGTTCCATACGGTACGTCTAATTTTCGTGACACTGTGCGTGAGTTACTGCCGCCATGATCATTCGTCAGTGACTCCTAGACAACGACAGCTTCTTCTGAAATGATTTCTGTACCAACAGGCTTTCACCGTCAGCAACGTTGAATGAATAATGACCCACTTTCTTGTAATAGAATATGTAATGTGTCTATAACACCTTGGTCTCGGCGCAACTTCTTTCAACATCGAAATGCACGAAGAACTGTTACAGCATTTCCCTGATTTTCATGAATGAGTTTTCTTCTACTCGCATTATCTGGGTCAAAACTTTATAAGTTCTTTCTCATATTTCAAAGCGCCCGATTGAGCTGAAATTTTCTATACACGATTGTTTTGGATGAATATACAATAATTTAATTATAATTAATAAGTTTAATTGATTGAAACTAATTATTCAAAGAATGAAATGTATGCCAAGTTTGTCGCCAAATCTGTCACCAAGGGGAAGGAGTCATCGTTTAAACTCTTTTGTTGATTATTATTTTGTTAAAACATTAATGAAAAATAAACTTTTACTCAAAGTGGGAAGTTTGAGAAAAAACCCATGCTCAAAAAACTCATTTATTATCGGTGCTATTATAAACCCAGATAACTCACACTCAGTCCATCCGCTTATACAAATAACTGTAACTGTGTATAATTTATCTGGGTTTTTTTCTTCTTCACTTGCAGTGCCACAGTTATTTTTTGTTTTATCATACTGCTTCAAAATGTAAACATTCTTGAAAATGTTAAAAGTTTAGTTCTTGAAAATGTTAAAAGTAGCCCACAATTATTTATTACATGTCTTTCCAAGCATTTTAGCAGTAATGCGCCCGCAACAAAAATAAATTTTTTTGAGAAATTTTTTCAGTATCTTTCAGTACATGCTTTGAATTATTTGTCTACAAATTTGCAAATCAATCCGCGCATTAGCTTCAGTTACAGAGTGGTCTGAATAGGCAAATTTTAAATATCATCATCATGTATGTAAGAAATTTTTATCTCCGTTCAGAAAACAAATATTTCAGGAATCACCTAAGTAACAATATTACCATTTCATATCAATAAATAATTGTTTATCTGTATGAAAGGATAAAAGGCAGGAAGGAGTCTTGTGTTATCTTCACAAAATAAAATCGGAATGAATACTTTGATGATAAACATGAGATAATTGATAAAGATGAATTTTTGAAACGTATTAAACCTAAACTAAAACCTAAACTAAAAAAAAAAAAATGGTATTTAAATTGATGAGAGAAAAAAAATTTCCAAATCGATTATATAGCTTAATAAGAAAAATTATTTTAAAAATCATGTTATATTTTCAAAAGGCTTTAAAATGATCAACATAAATAAAAATTTTGATTGAGTTAGTAAAATAAATGCTGACAAAAATTTATTCTTTCTTACTATTTTTTTCTAATGATAATTTTGGAGGAAAAAATAAACTATCGCGAAGACTATCTCCAATCGATACAAAGCGAATAGGCATTGAATTAAATATTTATAAACTAAAAATTGAATTTGTGTTTTTTTTTAAATAATTTAATATGGTCTGAAAGAATAGCTTAGTGTACGGAAATTAATCTAGAATTGGTCTTCATATAGTTCCGGATGGGCAGAATTTTATCAATATATGATTCAAAAAATTCGGAAATTTTTCTATAGATTCCAAATGACTGATAAATCTGAAAGAATCCAGTTGTTTTGATGGATATCCTCCCACGTGGAAATGAAGGACAACGAAACAGTCGACAATGGTTCTAAATCTGCATTTGGTGTAATCTCTCCCA
Organism: Nephila pilipes; assembly: GCA_019974015.1. Taxonomy (NCBI): domain Eukaryota; kingdom Metazoa; phylum Arthropoda; class Arachnida; order Araneae; family Nephilidae; genus Nephila; species Nephila pilipes. The sequence goes on from BMAW01038811.1 coordinate 59,049, forward strand.
CCATTCTATAATGAGTTGGAAGTCTATTTGGAGCGCTTAGCCCTTCTGGAACCTAATCTTCAGTCACATGAATACCATCCCTCGTAGGAATTAAGGGCAAAGAAACAGTCGAGAATGGTTCTAAATCTGCATATGGTGTAATCTCTCCCACCATTCTATAATGTGTTGGAAGTCTATTTGGAGCGCTTAGCCCTTCTGGAACCTAATCTTCAGTCACATGAATACCATCCCTCGTAGGAA
>BMAW01038811.1:59298-80879 GCA_019974015.1 Nephila pilipes
ACATGAATACCATCCCTCGTAGGAATTAAGGGCAAAGAAACAGTCGACACTGCTGCCGAATCTGCATATGGTGTAATCTCTCCCACTATTCCATATTGAGTAGGAAGTACGTTTGGAGGGTTTAACTCTGCTGGGCCCTTACCTCCAGTCATAACACAAATTTAAAGAGTTCGCGGTGCTTTCATTTCGAATTCCCAATACAATTAAATAAAATCTTTATCAAAGTTAGGGAATGGGCAAAAATCAAAAAGAAACTGTATTCTTATTTAGTCTAACTTATTTAAAAATTTCAGTTCTGAGTAAAACTATTCAGATCTGAATTGCGAAACATGAATAGATTCAAAGGCTTTTCTGAGGGGGGGGGAGATCAGGTTAAATTGAGAGAGGCTTTTAATTAGGAGGCAGCAGCTCTGGATATGGCAGATAGGTGAGTCGGGGGAGAGGGGAGAACCACATACCCTAGTTCTACGAAGAATCATAGTGTGAATTCTCATCGGTTGGAAGGGAAGACTCAAGATATTGAACAATTCTTGCCGAAAGTGGAAGTGAAGGATACCTGTACGGTAAGACCGCAGCCAGCAAGAAGAAGTTTAAGAAATTACAAGTTCATTAGGCCTGTGAAAGCTACTATTTGTGTTATTGTGGATGTATCTTTCAATTTCTTGGATAAATGAATTTTGAATGTTGTCCAGTAACATGGGAAACCCGCGAAAATTTCCTTAAGGAACATCAGGGTGTTTTTTCTGACCTTATATTTCAGTTTCCAGTTTCTTCCCAATCAAATGAAACGAGATTATGCAAATTGTGCAAACTTTAGAAGTGAAATGAACAGATCAATCATGTCGCGTAAAAGCGACAGAAAATTAAATTGATGAAGAGAGAAGAGATTACGGCAATAGGAGTAGTGCTATTTTAAAGTGCATGGGAGTTTTATAGCGATTCGAAATAATTTGTTGAGTAGGACCCGATGCGGTGTCTGGTTTATATACCATTTAGAAGATTTACTCGTATCATAGTCCAGTAAGCATATTCTTCATTATATAATAGAAGATGTTAGTACTCGTGGCAGGGAATTTCAACCAGTATGTGGTTGAGAACATTTGTATTCTGTATGTGGTTGGTTTACTTGTAACGTAGTTCAGTAAACATATTCTTCATTATATAATAGAAGATGTTAGTACTCGTGACAGAGAACTTCAATCTGTAAGTAGTTGAGAACATTGCCCTTATTAGAGAATTAATAAATTTTATTTTAGAACACAATTGACTATTTTAATTACTTTATGCACTTAAACTTAAGTTGAAAATCAGATTTGTGATTCGATTAACATCAAGTTCGCTGACAGACAAGGTGGATAACATGGTTATGCCACAATACTACGATTTTTAAAAATGTATTTAATATGCTATCCATAGTCACTGAAGAGATCAATGGAATCTTGATATAAATAATAAACTGAACGCATATTACGCAATTCTCATTTGAATAAAATATCATGTGGAAGATAAGACGTCCTTTTAACACGTCTGCGAATTGGATACACGAGACTTGCATATAAAAACTGCGCCTTCTGGGAAAATATCCCAGGTGTGTAATCCCTGTATTTGTCCATTGACTGTGAAACACATTTTGATTAAATGTTCTGCCTTAAACGCTGCTTGCTTTAAAAATTTTAAATCATACACGTTTTATTTTTAATTGACTTGGTTTGGGAAAATCATCAACCAAAACTGCTTTATTTTTTTATATAATTTTGGTTTTCTCCATATATACATATAACTTCCTTGATAATTGAATCCATAGGTTATTCAGAGGTAGAATCTTAAGCTATTCTATTTGATATAACGATAATATCTCCATCTTGTGTTTGGCACAATATGTTCCATGAAGATTCCGGGTCAAATATACCAAATCAATCAATCCAACTGATAGATAGATAATCAGATCAGATTTTTTCGGAATTTGAAATGATTAACGAGAAAAAGACATCTTTTTTTTTTTTTTTTAGAAAACAGGAGGAATAAATTATTTTTTAAGAAAATGACTTTAAATTTCCTGCAATTAATATTAGGAAACAGAATTAGCACCTATAGAAAGCTTGCTGATAACGCTATAAAATGTGAAACTTTTGATTTTTCAGGCTCTGAAACTAAGTAGCTCTGACTTTCTTTTAAAAGGACTCTGACTTTCTTTTTGACTCGTTCGTATACCATTTCTACGAATGAGTCAGGTAAACTATCCTAAAAACATCACGTATAAAATGTTGGAAAATGGAAAAAAAAAAGTTTTATTTCATAAATTTGTTGTCAGTCCAGTGCGCTTAGTTTTAAGTCAGAAATCAATGATAACTCTTTCGTGATAATTTGTGACAGAAGTTATGCTGATGAGCTTACGATAATATTTACTTCTACTCTGAACTTTTTTAAAATAAATAGTACGAAATCAAAATTTTCATATTCACACCACCGTGAAGCTATTTTTTAAATTAATTATATTATTAATTAAATCAAAAAAAAAGATCAAAGGAAATGCGATATCAAAAAGTATTTTTGCTTAGAACGATAAAAGAATAATTTTCTCTCAAACATACTTAAAATATCACATAAGTGCAGCATGCTTCTGTTCAATGAAAGCTTAAAATTTTTAGAAAAAAATTCTAAAAACAAAAAACTTTTATCTTTTAACTATATAATATGTTGACAATTTTTTTTAAAGTTATTCATTGGCCTTCGATTTTCTTTCGCAATTAGAGGATCGAAAACAATAAGAGCAACAACAAATAATAATTTCTTCATAACTGGAGTTTATCTTCTGTTCAAGCCTTCCTTCCAAAGATGGTTTGAATTTTCTGACCCAAACCATTTCAACTTTATCGAATTATAACAAAGAAAGTAAACAAAAAAAGATAACACTGTTGATAACTAGGTACATTTGAAAACAATTAAGATATAAACTTTGTTTATACCTCTCGCCTGAAAAGAACTGAGAAATAGAAAAGTTTTTCCTACCACTTTCAATTCATCGAAGCATCGAAAAAAAAAGTTTAAAAAATACTTCCAAACATAATGTTCTTTAATTGGTGCTTAAGTTGTGCTTTGGGGCACATAATTTTTTTAAAAAAAAACTTGCTCGAGATGTACTTTCGTTCCCCACCATGGAAAAGTATTCCGAGCTGCCCTTATCTCGGTATCATCTATCCCTCGCCATCTAAGATTTTAGCTGCAGAGAATTTCTTAACAATGTTTCTTCGCGTTGTTGGATGAATAACATGATACTTATAAATAAGTTACTTTATGCTTTAATTTTAATTAGATGTAAAGATTATTTCGCCTCGTTTTAAAATATTTAATGCTATTGACTAGATCGTTATACTGTAATTGTCTCTGAAGTAAGCAAGCAGATCCATTAAATACAGGGTGTTTCAAAATTCATGATCAAAAATTTAAGGGTAATATAAAATATTTTTCAAAGCAATTTTCACCATACAATCTAAAGCAGAGAGCATTCGGTGAACTGCTGGACGGCTCTGTAATGGAAAACATACAGCGCGAGTTTTCTTACACATTATCATTTCTACCATAGATTTCAGAAGACATGGCGATGTACAGTAATCTTTAAAAGGCTTCGCTTTGCCTTGAGTTTTCGTGACACTTGACCATCAGAATTGTTCAAGCCCTCGAGCACTGGGCATGTACAGATTATAGACATTGAAACGTACAAACAAAACAAAGAAGTAAAATGATTAATAAAAATATGCACGTGGTGAGGAGACAAAAAATAAAAATTTGATTATGTTACAGATAATGATCACAACTTCATGTAATCTGCGGCGATTGAAGTCACATTATATCTTTCTTGAGTTCTAATTTTTCAAACATCATATCATTCAGATGGTTTTACTTGGATGGTTTGGCATGGTCCAGAATATCGAGGTCACAATTTAAATCCTATGCCATATTGTGTTCTTTACATAACAACCAAGTCATCGATTTGGTAATGGGGTGCTAGTTTTCTCCTTTTGCTTAAGGTTTCGTTAATTTTCCTCTTGAATCGTCAGGATGTTTTCTTTAACTTGTCTACGCATATCTTCACGTAATTTTTGAAAGAAAGCTTGATATTGTCTGAACAATTTTAAATTTCATCATCGGCAGTTTTGCAATAAAAGCAACGAATTTAAGTTTTTAACTAAGCACCAAGGTTTTTATCACCACATTTGCAACTGGTAATTTGATTATTAGAATGAAGATAATATTTTTTTCACTCCTGTGGTTTATTTCGAGAAATGTTTTGAAAATCCTTTTTTGAATCTGTGGAAATACTCTGCCAAAGCATTTTTATTGCAGATATTCCTTGAAAATTACTACTATTCTTGTTTTAACTCTTAGAAATTTGTTAATTCATAAAATAAAGCATTTTTAGGATAAGGTGACCAATTTTTTTTACAATGAAAAGGAGGATGAAAACATTTAAGAAAAAAGTACAGCGTAAATAAATGAAATACTTTATTAATTCAAGCAAAAATACACTAATAAAGCTTACATCCCTTTCAATTATTTAATTAAATGAGTATTTTCCCATCCAATGAATATTTTTTGCTATATATAACATTCTAGAAATATATTGGAAATTTCGGAGCAAGAATTGCCCTTCATTTTGAATTCAACGGTAAGTGCTGCAGCTAGAGTATCAACATTCGATCTTAATTTCTCACTTGTAAAAAATCATTACCAACGGAAAAAAAATCTTTCAACTGTTCCATTAGTTCCACAACTTAAATTCAACAAGAATAATTAAATTTTCATACTGAATGTGTTTATTTTGGTAATGGTTAAATATCCCCCCCCCCATCTTTTATCAATTTCAACATATTGATTTTCCCATTATTCTAATTTATCAGAATTTAAATATACGTTCAGTCTTCTAATTCCTTCAAACAAACAATTTTCATCAACTTTAATATCAGGCTTATCTTTCGATGAAAACTCAACACAGTTTTCAATACCTGCATAATTTACTTGAGAAGTCAAAAAACACCATTGAAAACTGTTATTTAATGTGACATTTGTTTCAGACCATTCTTCGACATATTGGAAAGATGTTCTGTAAAAATTCTGCACATCTGTGGTAAACTTTTCTGTTATGATCGGATTTGATTCCTGTAAGTTTGACAATTTTCTTTTTTTGTTATTAAAGGAGTAATTTTTTCTTCAAATCGTGATTTACATTGAAAGACAAAATCGTTCAAAATAAGACTAACTTCTGTAGTTGAAATATGTTCCCTTTCAATCTTTTAAATCATTTTGTGGAAAATAGAAATTTGATTATGTACAAAATACATTAATATCGCCGATAATTTATAATTGAAATAATTCGATATAAAAACCAACGTTTTTATATGGTGGCAAAGTTTATTAAAGAAAATTATTGAAATATTAGTTAAAACTGTTGGTTATTTTTAACTTTAAAATTTACTAAAAAAGAGATATTTGTGAGCGTATTAAAAAATTCATAATACTCATAAAATCAAAACATGCATTTGAAAATTTGTAAGTCATTCTATTAAAAAAAAATGGGAACCAGAATTCAGAAAAAAATTATTGTGATAAGACATGGTGCTAAATATTGGAAACTTTCTTTCTTGCGAATGATTACTGTCTAAAAGTCAGCAACCCTTACTATCTCGGAGATAGTAAAGGGGAGATAGTATCTCCCCTTTGTGAGTACAATAGTTTTACGAGGCCTCATGTGGTGTGGGGAGTGCCCGGTGTTCCCTGAGGGGGAAAGAAATTTTTTGCTCAATCCTAAAAGCGCCGAGAGGAAAGAATATTTTGACTTATTAAAATTATTGAAATATTAGTTAAAACTTGTCACAAACGTCTAAATATTGCATTGTTAGGCGAGTACGAACGATTCCCAAAATTTCAAAGCTCTAGCTTGATGGGAAGTTGGTTAAATTAACGATCGAAAATTTGATGACACACGCACTCACACACACACACACACTCACACACACCAAGTGAAATTCAGAAAAACGTTGTAAAAAATATTCAAGAATTTTTAGACATTTGTCTAAACTTAAAAAATGTTCGAAGAAGCTCGAATAATTGTAAAATACGAAGGTGTTATCCTGTAGCAGATGTTAGAGAACCATCTAACTTTTGGATATCCTAAAAGTTTTTTGTATTCAACATTCGCCTAACAGTTTGATGAGGCGTGTCTGAATACAGAGATAAATATATTAGTTTTAAAATATCGAAAAGGAGGACAGATAGAAGGAAAATTTTCGAGGGAGGACAGAACCTATAAAAGAAGGACTGTCTTCCCTAAAAAAGGACGAATGGTCACTTCAATTAGGAAAATCAGATAAACTTTTAATGACAAAAGGCTTCTTCTGTATTGCGTTTTTGCGAAGTTCTCGCATTCGCAACAAATAACTCATCAATCAATAACTCCTGAGACTAACCCAGAGATGGCGCTCGTAGTAAACCAGTAACCAAGTCTTTCTAGAGTACTAACCTTTGCTTGAAACGTGTCAAAATTTTAAGTCGATCGGTCCAGAAACAGCTGAGTTATCGAGGTTGGAGTAAAGTCGTTTTGTAGTTTGTTTAAAAAAATGGAAAAAACCGAGTTTCGTGTTCTGATAAAACATTGTTTTTTAATGGGTAAAAACACCGTGCAAGCGAAACAATGAATTGAAAAATGTTACCCGGACTCTTGTCCATCCAAAGCAACGATTTGTCGGTGGTTTGCCGAGTTTAAACGTGGTCGTACCGACACAAATGACGCGGAACGCTCGGGTAGACCTGTGGAAGCCGTTACACCGGAAAATGTGAGTGAAGTGACAAAAATTATAATGAAAGATCGTAAAGTGAAGCTCCGTGAGATTGCTGAGATGACACAGATATCATATGGAAGTGTATTTACTGAAAAAGGTTTTTTGAAGTGAAGTGAAAAAGGTTTTTTCCAAGTGGGTGCCGCGATTGCTTTCGATGGAACAAAAACAGCAACGAGTCGATGATTCAGAAAGCTGTTTATCGCTATTTACTCGCAACAAAAAAGATTTCTTGCAAAAAGAAAGAAAGAAAAGAAAAAGATTTGGAAAAGAACGATTGTATCACCCTAAAAGGTGATTAACAAAAGGTGTTTTGTTGATGAATAAAAAAAAAATTTGCAAAAAAAATGTTGTTTTCAATGTTAGACTCGGGAGTTATTGATCGATGTGTTAATATAAATAATTTTCATTTCCCTTTAATCATCGCTGAGCTAACATTTTACGCGCTTCTGCTGCTGTAAAAGTTTGTTGCAATTCCTCCCAAAAGAATTTTCAAAATAAAGATTGTGGTTATCATTTGTGTGTATAAAAACGCTTCATTCTTTTAAAGAGTATATAATGAAGACAGACTTCCTTTCTAAACAATATATTTCCTCAACCACATTTCAAAGCAAGAAAGCGAGAGTATTTTGATTTATTACTGAGCTCTGAGTGTGAATTTGTGCAGACGACGACATGATACTTCCAGCCGCGGCGAATTGTTATTATTCTGCGGTGACGGGAAAAAATTGTTCCGTTGGACTGAGGAATGTTGCGGGTTTATGTGCTTGGCGTCTCAGACTGAATACAAATAATATCACTTTCGATTTTAGAATTACACTCCTCGTTCAGGATGTCTTTCAAAGAATCAAGGTCAGTCAGAGTACAAGAAATTGAATTTGTTTTAAAATCATCGGCATTACGTGATAAACATTACAGCAACGGAAATTAAAAATCGTTTGAATTAAAATTAGTTTTTACAGTTTATTTTCTTTCTTCAATATTAACCTTAAGAATGAATGTGTTAAAGTCACGTGATTTTTGACGTGTTTCCGATCATACTGTTCATTCAAAAATTAAAAATGTTCCATGCAAAGTTTTGCAAAGAGCAGATTTAGCCACCTAAGGGGGTTTTTTTTAATAATTCTTATTAAATTACTCAATTAAATATAAGAATTAAAGGGAATGAAGAAATATCAAGAAATAGACAGTAGTAAACTTTTCCAACATTAAAATTAAAGGAAGCAATAAATTATTATTTTATTTAATATTTAAGCTAAATGTAATTAAAATTAAAGCAAACGATAAGAAATTAAAAAGTGATCTAGTACGTGGCCAAAAGTGGTCCACCTAAAACCATAGCCTCTTGGATGGCTAATAACCGAAATCAATTAAAAAGCATTTGACTCCAAAACATTCCAAGAAGGAAGCCAAACTAAAATGTCGTAGTTTGAAATTCTAAAGGGAAAGAAAAAAAGATTGTCCTCACAGCTTAAAATTCTGAATCATTTTATATATTTTCAGTCATATCTTGATTCCAGTTTACATATGATTTAAGGTAATACATAAACCGATAAGTATATAAAATACTTAATTTTTATATTTCTTTCACTTCAAATCCAACAATAAACACTGGGGGGGGAATTTATGGTGAATTTGGGGTGAAAGCAGGTTTCAAACATATATTGCATATATTTTATTTCAATCCAATAAAAAATCCAACAGAAAATTATGACGTATTTTTGAAAATTAAATTCGTTATTGGTGAAAGCAGGTATCAAAAATATACTCAAAAACAAGATAAATTTTTGAAAAGTGGTCAGGTACGATATTTATAGGCTATAGAAATCTATAGCCCCTTGAGCGGCTAATAATCTGATAGCTTTAGCAGACACAGATTTAAGTTTTAAGGCAAAAGGCTTTACGTTGTTTAATGAAACTGACATGTTGATCAGAAGATTTTTTTTTTCAATAGAAAGCAATAGAAATTCAAATACCTATAGTTTTTTTGTTGACATTGATGCCAAAATCATTGAAGTATTATCCAATAATATCAAATATAATAAAGTATCTTAATATATATATATATATATGACATAAGGAGAATTGTTTCGAATTGCGTTAGTTATCTATATTATCTTCATAAGAATTAAATTTGGATTTTGCATTTTCCTAAAAATTAAAAACTTTTTTTTGCATTTCTTAAATTTAAATTTTATATAATTTTTAATGATTACAAAGAACTCGGAGATGTTCAAATTTCATTCTATATTATTACATATAAATTTGTCTATTGGCATTCATTCAATATTTTATTTCAATGAAAAAATAATCAACGAGGAAATTACTCACGGATTCAATATTTTTGCTTCAACAACTTCTAAAGAAAATTGTTTCGAAATGCTTTAGTTACCTGTATTATCTTAATAAGTATTAAATTTCAATTCTGTATTTTTCGAAAAAAAAATTTTAAGAATTTGCATTTTTAAATTCCAGTGTTATATAATTTTATGAATGATAAAATAGAACTAGGAGAGATTCAACTTTCGTTCTACGTTACTTGTATATACTTGTCTACTGGCAATCCTTCAATATTCTATTTCACTGGGGAAAAACCAACGAGGGAATTACAGAATCCTCTGCGCACCCGAAATAGCATGAACTCAACTTTTTATTATTTAACACGTATGTTAGTTTAGTGCTTTTGTTTATTCCATTTTAAAAAGAAGGATTTAGGGTCTGTATCAGTAATGTTGATACAACAGAAGAAAGAAGATGTTGTGTAATTAATACACGACGTATAAAATAACCTCTCAGATAAGGAATGTCCTTTTTATCTGTGTCATCAAAAATATGCATAGCAAAAGTTTATTTTTCGTGACGCATGACATCTTATAACACAAAACAATAACCAAGATATCGATATCATTTATTTACTCATTATCGATGTTTAGCCTGAACTGTTAATAACGTTGTACTGCACATATCTTGATTGAAAAGATTACTCTTCGTGTTCTCATTATCATCGATATTTTAACTTGCCACAAATATTTAAAGCATGGAGATGAAGCAATTCAAAACAGAACATCATGATTTCAACTTTCACGATGTTATCCGTCGATTTAAAAAAAACTGTAACAACTGGGCAAGTGCTTGGAATGCTTAGTATACTAGCATTTGTAATATGCATTCTAACGATTTTGAAGTATGCTATTTATCGCAGACGATACAGTCAAATATGGCCTGCAAGAAAAGTCGGATTCCTTAACATCTTGGGAAATTTAAGCGAGATTTCGTTGAAGTTAAAAGATAGAAATGGATTTCCGCTCAGCGCCCGTAAGTATTGGATATTAATGCAATCTATTTCTCTCTATGAATCAGAAATGCGTGATTCTAACACGAAAGAAAAGTGCATTTGTTTATCATTACCGAATTGTCAAAATGTACAAAAGTATAAAATTTTCAAACGTGTATTTCGTATAAATGTATTATTATATCCAAGTGTAGGAGACGATTTATGAGTCTATAATTGACTAGCTGATACCAGCCCACTTCGCTGGGAAGATGAAAATATTATATTTTGGAACCTAAACGTAAAATATCAAGAAAATTTTTAATTTTTAAACGATACTGAAAATCTAAATTTAAAATTTTAGGAAACTGATTGCCTGTAATAATGGTTATCCAGAACTTTTTAGTGGTATTTCACTTATATATATATATATAGATTGTCTTGCGTGTGCTCTACTCCGTAAAAAATCACCATTTTAGTATTTTTCAAAATTCCGCTATGTTTTGGAGCTAAATAACACTTTCACCAACCGTGGGGGTCCACACTGATTTATTTCTATCGCTAAATTTGTATGTTCCCTATTTTCGACATGCACGGATTTTCACAAAAAAAAGCCCCCTTCTCCAAAATCTTGCCAATCCTTTTGCAGCGCTTTAATATTAAATTATTTGGTATTTTTCCATTTCGCACGTGCAATTCTAACCAAGTAAACTTAATGGGTGACAATAAACAGTATATATATATATATATATATATAAATAATATATATATATATTCCGTTTGGCGTCGGTCATATCATTTTTGGCGATAAAGTCACCAAAAATAACAAAACAGATGGGTAAGAGTAGATTAACGGATGAAAATTACATTTTGGATAAAACTTCCGTAATAGCCGTTCTTAGTGAGCGTCTACATCGCAAAATGAATAACTGTACCAAATTTCAAGTCAATCGGTTGAATCGTCTTAGAGATTTCGTGATGAGTCAGTCAGTGGTATTTCGTTTATATATATACAGTGTCTCACAAAAGTGATCGGACACTTGTGCTTTACAAAAGGAAACTGTAATAAAATAAATAAGCAAACATGTACAAATTTTTTGTGGGTGTGTTTCATATTTAAAATTAGTAACAATTATTACATAACATACATTTTGTCAAAATATTAAAATATCAATTTAATAAAAATATAATTGTTTAGAACGGAATATAATTGTTCAGTTTTGAATTTTTTTCCCCTATCAAAAAATTTTGCAGGGAGATAAACAAGTGATAATTATAGAGTGCTTAGTCTAGGGCAGGGGTGGCGAACCTTTATGTATCAACTTGCCATTTTTTCTAAAAAAATGTTTAATGAGGTCATAGACGTGCCATCAAATAATTCTGACTTCGTGATTATGGGCAAAATAATGATACTAAATACTATCAACACAAAACTCTTAATTTACTATGAAAAAAAATATTTTTTAATGTCTCAATTATACGCTTAATTCAAATTAAAATAACATTAGGGTGACTTCTGTTGTTGCAGATTAAATGTCAAATAACTTATGTTAGGGTTATAAGATGTTACTTTTAGCAGAATGCATACTGGGGTCATCCGTCAAATGGTTTCTAAGCCAGTCTGTAATGTTATTCATCTCTGAAAATAATGACTCGCAGGCATAGGTAGATGAAAATATGGTTAAAATAGCACGAGCCAGCTTCTTCAAACAATTAAATGTGTCTTGTAATGAATTCCATGTTTCCAAAATTTTGTTATTGGCGTTTTTACTTATATTGCTTGTCATACTTTCTGTTTCAATTAATTCCAACTCTTTCCTTGTTTCAATAAATTTTTGAATCCATATTGAGCTAGACTGGAAATCAATTATTTGCATTTCAAATTCTTCAATTTCCAACCAATTGATTTGGGACAAGTTCAGTTTATCAACTGAAGTCACATCAGAGTACATAATAAACTTGAGAGTTTTCGAAAATTCTTTGAACTGAGAAAATCTCGCTGAAAATTCATTGATTGATGAATCAATTACAGAAATAAATTCTTCAGTGACTGTTTCTTCGTCCGATTTCTCATGTATATCTAAATCGATTTTTTTTTTTTTTTTTTCAAATTTGGTAAATACTTGTAGTTTCTTGTAATAATATTGTTCCTGTGTGAAAACAGGAAATGCGAATGAGATCAATCATGATGATAATTATTTTATTTGTGCCTTGAAGCTTCGCGTTCAATTCATTGAAACATGTCTGTAAAAAACATCAATTTTGAAAGCGACGTAACATCCAACAACTGTGGGTATTGTTCAATTGTAGTCCACGATGTAACTACAATAACAAACGATCGCGCTTCCTGCCGGCTGCCCCACGCCTGAACACTCCGTAGCGTAGGATCACTCGCGTTCGTTCGTAATATGATTCATTGTGAACTTTATGATCGGTGGCGTACCCAAAACATTGTGTCAGATGCCATTGGTTCGCCATCCCTGCACTAGGCTATCGTGGCGTGCCCAAAATATTGTGTCGCGTGCCATCAGTGGCACGCGTGCCATTGGTTCGGCATCCCTGGTCTAGGGAGTAGGGTGGATGCAACAAAACTTCCCAGCCAAGCTCTATGATTTTTTGACGAATCGCCAAAGCAGCCTGTGGTTTAGCATTATCATGATGCCATATAATGTGTATTCTACAGAACATCGCTGGCATCTTTTCTTTCAATACTTTACAATATTTCTCCGAATAGTTAGGTTTCAAAAGTTCGAAATTTATAGGTTCTTGGGCATCCCAACTTATGCACAGTGTTCTCTTATCCAGGTTCAATCTAGATTTATAGGTGGAGGGGACTGATAGTCAACGCTACAATATGCTCTTTTCCTCGCGATGTATTCGAAAATAATCCATTTATCATCACCAGCTATTATCCGATCCAAAATGGTCTTGTTTTCGTTCGTAGCCAACAGAGATGTGCCCATGACGATTCGATTAAGCAAATTTTCCGCACCTAACTCCCAAGACATCCATCTGGAATGGTTATAGATCAATCCTAGCAACGACAGAAATTATATAGTACAGTAAATATTATTTAATGCATAAAAATCGTATTATTTTCTTTCACTTCACAAATGGACAGAACTTTCCGGTTGACCTAATATTTTAAAATTGTGTATAAGCACATTTTTATTTGTATCTATGTTCACCTGTGTACCATTTAAAAATGCTTAACTTTACACCATTTAAATCTTATTTGGAGAGAGCTGCGGGATTTCCAAACTGTGTGAGGAAACTGTAGTTTCAGCATGGTTGTAGATTTTATAGCGATTCTCTGGATGTTCCCGAATTTCAATGATTGATTTTAGTAGATTGGATCATATAATTAATGCGGAGCTTGAATCATATTTTGCTTATTACAATTCTTAGCATTTTATATATACCCCATGCCACCAACAAAAGTATATGCCACATGTATAATACTCCATGCTACATACAAAAAGAAATATACATTGCGCTTATTTAAGAACACATTTTTCTCATTCATTTTTACGCACAGGACAAACAAAAAGAGAACTATTGTTCATCAAAAATTGTCAGGAATTTATGTATGAAGCTAAAACATACAGTACTGAAACAGAGAGCCCTTTTTTTGCTTATTTTCTTTTTGTGTGTATGTATAGTGAAATGTCTTCATTTTGTGAAGATAACACAATAATACTTCATCTATAGGAACTAGGTGAGCGCGGTAGCCTAATGGTCATAGTCACGGACTTAGGGCAGGCGTTGGTTTCGTCGAGTCGTAGGTTCGAATGCACATACCACTAAAGATCCACCGTGAGACCGGGGCTGATGCAGCTCAAATCTGTCGTGGCTCAATATCTTCCTGGTGCCATGGTGCGGACATTAGGAGAGGGAGATACTACCTCATGTGACGTCCTCGTCACTTGACCGAGGCTTAAAATTACGATATCCTTCTCCAATAGCTCTCGAGTTGCTTTTCAGTGCGACGTTCATACACAATCAAAATCACATTGGTAGCGAGCATAGCATATCAAGGAAAAAGGAAGCTTTATTTTCTCTTATTCGAACTGAATCACTACTGATTTATTTAGTATATTTTGATACGCCATGGAAGCGGTTTGGGGGAGGGGGAGTGTTGCTCTCCTCTTTCATGGAATAAATTAAGTTTTTATTCCATTTTAGATACCTGAAACTATGAACAATACACAGAAAATTTGTATAAACACTGTTCTTTCATCACTTAATAATTTCTCTTTCAATATATTGAATAATTTAAAAGTGATCGCAGTAGCCCAGTTATAATACTTTGTCGTATTATTTGCCATGAATTCGAATGTCCCATTTCTACTCGTCCAGTAATGTTATTGTATGTAATATATATATATATATGTGTGTGTGTGTGTGTGTGTGTGTGTGTGTGTGTGTGTGCGTAATGATTTCACTTAATTCCCATTAATTTCTCACTTAAATAATTTAATTTATTAAATTTCACCATTCTCTCCTTTAAAAGATAATGTTCATTCTTATTTCCTGATACGATTCCTTTTTTTTTAATTAATGCAATCTCGCGTTCTAAAAAATTTGTTGAATAAGCAGACTTCACACGCTCCAGACCTGTAGGGATGATCCCTACCAGACTTTAGGTATACACTTATATTCCTTGCAGTCCCTCCATTCAGACCATAGGGTCTCTGACGTTTAATTGAATTTTCCCTCGTATAAATAGCAGAACACAACGAAAAGCGCTCTCTAGAAAATATCGATAACATTAATATTCGTAATCTTGAAAATTATGTAATCACTCCCTCAATAAAAAGACCCAGGCAAATACTTTCTGACTCCCATAACCCGCCATAATATTAAATTTAACTTTTTTACATCATTTCATTATCTACTTTTAAATTCTACTATAAAAATATCTTTTTTTTTTTCTTTTTCCTTGGTGATAATCCCTCCCGCCATATATATACTAAAATTAACTTCTTTGAGGACAGCCAATAGCTGCATCTGAATATTCCACCAACCATCCAATAGCAACACAGGCATCCACCTGCACTTCAAGACGAAAGAAAATTCTCATATTCGTTTTTCACTTAATTCAACCAACCAAAGACTTTTCCTCCAATAGATGTCGCTAGTTATGCTGGTGCATCGATTCTTCATTTTGCTTCCAATAAACTTTCTACTGATCCGATTTTCACGAAATTTTTTCCACATATTCCCTAGACACTACTCTTTAGCATGACAACACCATTTTTTCAAAGAAAGCAATAATTGACAAGATTCGGGCTTTAAGAGCGCTCCACGCTCTAGGCGCCCGTAGAAACATCATAATCAACGTCAATGTCAAAGCGCTCTCTTCTTAATGCTCTTCTCTTACTCTTCCTCTGATGATCACATGATATTATTATGGTGGCTTCGCTTCCCGGCTGAAGTCTGCTACATTACAATAAAAAAGTATTTCGCCCATGTATTGAATGTTTCATTAATGTTGAATAAACGCTTAAATAAATTCATTTTATGTATATGTTTGCGACAAGTTAGGATTGGGTAGCAAGTTCGCAAAATTTAGCATCCAATGATTGTTCATCAATTTGAAAAATTTTAGGCTTGGCGATGCTTGGTTCTCGAGATTTGGCGACGAGATTTTTCCACCAAGACAATGCACCGGCTTTTCTCTAATTTCACATTTTCTCTAAAGAGATTTCTAGCCAAACAAAGCATCCCACAGTGTTGGACCATCCGCCTTATTCGCCGGATCATGGGCCATGCAACTTCTACCTGTTTCCTAAGGTTAAATTTGCATTGAAAGGAACAAGATTTGAGTCTTCTGAAGCTGTGAAAGCGAAAGCGGCGCGCGTTCTGAAGGAGCTGGCAGAAGAAGACTTGAAGCACTGTTTTGAACAATGGAAGATTACCAGGGAGGGCTGTAGAGATGGAGAAGGGTTGTACTTTGAAGGCGATAATGAGTAAATATTTATGACATATCAAAATGAAATGTTTTACAGCATCTGTCTCGTTGCTTAATAGCCAAACCTTGTACTTGTTTATAGTCTTACATTGAAATCTCTCTTTACGATAATACCTCGTTCCTACCCTAATTCTTTTTTCATTTGCATTCTTCTTAGATGAACACGCTTTACATTCTTAATTAGGGTCTTTATCTATATGATAAAAGTTCCAAAAATGATTGACGACTTGAACTATACATTTTACAAAAATTAAAAACGAAAAAAAGATAAGTATTGATGTTGAATACTGATAAAACATGTTCTAATGGGGGGAAAGGATCTTTTACATTTACATATTATTGTTATATAATCAAATTTCAAGCCTTACACTACCATCTGGGAAGCAGCTGTGTAAACAAAAATGATTAGGTCGTGATAAAAATTGGAATTCTAATGACTTTTTATCGCCGAAACTTAACCCGTGTGAGATACGTGTGGCAAAATTTGTTCCGATAGGCTGCCCGCATGAGATACGGGCACAATGATTAAGGGGTTAAATTGTCATAAATAATACATCCTCTGAATCGACAAATCTGTCTTTTAAAAACAAAATCAAAAATGTGAAAATTGAAGCTCTTTAGTATTTCACTTACCTTGAGATTAACTGCTTAATTATTTGTCTATTTACTTTGTTATTGAACTGTGAGGGACATTTCTGGATCAAAATAGAAAAAAGTAACGAGCGGGGGGTGTCGTGAAAATTGTATGGAGATTGTAAGGAACACTATTATTGATGAAAAAGCATTCGTATGTTAATTTTATAATCTGACTCCACTATCTTTTAGAGAACAGCATATTTTATAATAAGACTCATTAGTACATGAATCATTTCCTTTTTTTCTGATGTAAAATGTGTTCCATGTTTCGTCTTCTAGACTGTATTTGCAAAATGGCATTTAAACTTTACGTATTCAAGTGAAAAATGACCAGTTTTTGGAATGTTCCTAAATTTTAAGAATAATGCATTGTACAGAAATGAATGTGTTATGAAAATTAAAAGATTTTTTTCCCTGGAAATGCGCCTGAAGTTTCGATCGGATTCTGCGTCATTAGATGAGAACAGCCTTGAGACATTTTTGACTACCATTTCCAACAAAATGGATTGCTTAAATAGAATCAAATTAAGAAGTAAATATGAATGACGAAGAATACACGAATGTGAATTTACTTCAACCTTTTTGTCAAACATCAAATAAGTTTTAATAATAATAAAATTCTATAAGAAATGAATTTTTTTTTGTATTCTTTCAGTAATTTTGCAAATTGGTTGCGCTTATTCTTATTTGTTCCGGGAAAGCCAATTGTTTTCCGTTTGGATTTCTTTTGTTCCATTTCTCATCTTTAAGAAAGCTGAAGCAGTCGAAGTAAGTATATAATTTCTTTGTGAATAATTTTAAAAGAAATTGAAAATTTCACGATCCAGTTAGAAATTTGTTTAAAATCAGAAATAATTTTATATTTAGAGTATATTGATTTTTTTACAGGCACTGATCAGCGGAAATAAGAGTATGAAAAAGAATTGGTCTTATAATTTTCTCCATCCTTGGTTAGGCACTGGACTTTTGACTAGGTAATGAATTTTTAAATGTAAATATTATGTTATGGCATGACAATTAATAAAAGAAAATGGTATTCATCTAAAAATTTATGTTGACATCTAAAATGCTTTCGCTGTAATGTCATCATATAAATGTGATACAGGAAGTAACTTATTGGTAGGGATTGATATCTCTACAATTTTTGAAGAATTCCATCTAATTTATTGAAGTGGCATTTCTATATTTTTAAATAGCGCAATTGTACCTTTGAAGGTTCCGCAAGAGCGCTTACTTAGGGTGAAATATTTTGTGAAAACAAAAATGCAAAGCAAAAAACTTCATTATACTTCGGAACAATAACTTTGTGTCTTAAGGTTACAGCTACTTGCACCATCTATTACGTTATCTGGCCGACAACCGTAATTCTATCCAATACTTGCCAAACTTTTTTTTAAAACATTTTTCTGAATTTCACTTGGTGTGTGTGTGTGTCATCAAATTTTCGAACGTTAATTTAACCAACTTCCCATCAAGCTAGAGCTTTGAAATTTTGGGAATCGTTCGTACTCGCCGAACAATGCAATATTTAGACATTTGCGACAAGTTTTAACTCATATTTTCTTTAATAATGCAGTTTAAAAATTGGCACCAAACTTGGCGATTTTTTTTTTTTTTTTTTGGCTGAGCGTTAAATCCGTGAAACGGAACAGGGTAGCCACATTTGGCAAAATACTGCCAAATAATTCTTGTCGCCAAGGGTGGTTGGGTTAAACTGCATTCCAACCATTAATTTACCGGATGAATTAATTAATTTTAGTTAGTTTTTACGTTTTTATGTATTTCACTTGGCGTGTATCTGTCTGTGTGCGTATCAGTGTGTCATCAAATTGTCTATTGTTAATTTAACCAACTTCCCATCAAGCTAGAGCTCTGAAATTTTGGGAACCATTCTTACTTGCCTAACAATGCAATATTTAGATATTTGCGACCAGTTTTAACTAATATTTCAATAATTTTTTTAATAAACTTTGCCACCATATAAAAACGTTGTTTTTTTAAAAATGTTGGTTTTTATTTCGAATTATTAGTATTGGTGATAGAGCATCGACCTCTCTATCGACACTACTTCAAAATTTTTCATTCGGTCATGATATACGTCTACAGTGGATTCCCTCTCATATTGTCATCAGCAGTAACTAAGTGGCTGATATACTAACTAAGGAGGGCACTTCAATGGCTTTGACTTCTACCGCCTTAATCCTTCTAGAGACTTGCTCAAGAATTAAATATAATCTTATTATCGACCTTTCTTGGCGTTTTCCTCCGAAACATGACTAGTATTGTGGCAAGAAACCGGGTTTAAGGTTAATCGGGCCCATTTGAATGCAATATCACAATTTCTAAGCGGTCATTTGAAATGCCTAAAGTTCGACCAGGGAAATCAGATCTTTATCTCTGTAGAAACTGTTACCTTGAACAATTCTCATCTGAATATCTTCTTCTCTATCTGAGGCTGGATGACATAATCAAGCGTTACCTTTTTATCTTCGACTTCTGTGTTTTTGAGTTTCTGGATCTGTTCTAACCGGATCAGAAGGGATTAGCAACAACAACACATTAGCATAGTATGCTCTAAGATTGCTCTGAAGAATATGGTATATAATTTAGCTAATATAAATTTTTCAAAAAAATTCCTGGAATAATTTGAAACCATTAACTTTGAGTGAAATATGTTTAATTAGAAAGCTTTTGGAAATTTTTATTCAGAGTACTTGTTTAAATAGATTTTTAATTTTATATCCCAAAAAAAAGTCAATTTTTACTATCCAGACTTTTTCTTTTAATGCGTCACGTTTTCGAAGGAACGATTTGCGTGCTTTTAAGGAGGTCGTTAATGTGTCCAGCGCAAATTTATTGTGAGTCAAAAAAAATAATTCGAGATAAAAAACCAACGTTTTTAAAAACAACGTTTTTATATAGTGGCAAAGTTTATTAAGAAAAATTATTGAAATATTAGTTAAAACTGGTCGTAAATATCTAAATATTGCATTGTTAGGCAAGTAAGAACGGTTCCCGAAATTTCAGAGCTCTAGCTTGATGGGAAGTTGGTTAATTTAACGATAGAAAATTTGATGACACACACACACACAGAAACACGAACCAAGTGAAATACATAAAAACGTTAAAAGTAACTAAAATTAATTAATTCATCCGGTAAATTAAATGGTTGGAATGCAGTTTAACCCAATCACTCTTGGCGACAAGAATTATTTGGTAGTATTTTGCCAAATGTGGCTACCCTGGTCAGTTTTACGGACTTAACGTTCAGCCAAACAAAAAAAAATCGCCAAGTTTGGTGCCAATTTTTGAAATCGCTCCAAGTGGTTGGGATAAACTGCATTATTGAAGAAAATACTAGCTAAAACTTGTCGCAAATGTCTAAATATCGCATTGTTAGGCGAGTGAGAACGATTCCCAAGGTTTCAGAGTTCTAGCTTGATGGGAAGTTGGTTAAATTAACGATCGAAAATTTGATGACACACACACACCAAGTGAAATTCAGAAAAACGTTTTTAAAAAAAAACCTTCAGAATGTTCATGAGTTACAATTCATTGATCGTTTTTGTTTAACAAAAATTTTATTGATCTTTTATAAGAAATGAGATTCAGAGTCTTTTTAAACCATCTAATAAGGCAATAGATCATAGAAATTTGATTTGATATACAGTATTCCGTCAGTAATGCAATACGTCACCTCTCCAGGCCTCACAATAATCCGGCGTTATAACACAAGTGGAAAAGTCGCCACAACACGTTTACTTCCTTTTACTTCAATGGAATAAGATAAGCTATCGATACAAAACAAGACATTTTTTTTTTGTAGTTTAAGTTCATTTCGTGAGTTTGACACTTCATTTGCTTGTACTATATTCACTTTTATATTATAATACAGGAGCAAAAAATCATATTGTGTGTTATTTTTCAGAAATGCACAAATTCATTAGTGGTCTTATAACTTCTTAACACACTGCATTCATTTTTAAACAACGCAAAATTATTAATGCATCCCTGTTACTAATTATAATGGATTATTTAGATAAAATTCAATATTAATAAAATATTTCATGCCTCCACAAACATTCAGAATCATTCTTAATTTATTTCACATGTTGAAGAAATGTATACATCAGTTTTTCAAATTAAATTTTAATGGACTCCTTAATAATATCCGAACGATGGTAGAAATTTAAAAAATTATCTCTCGATTGCACAATTTTAATATATATACTCTATCTTAAAATTTAATTTATTAAGTAGTGTCTACAGCAACTATTAAGGCAGGGGTAGCCAAACCGTGGCACATTGTATCATTACAATTGAGGCTTCAGTCATTTCTGAATAAGCCATTATGCTGTCGAACAATAACAAATATGATCAAATATATTGAGAAAAAAATTAATATATTGCAAGGGACATCTGAAAATCGTTTCATGATTTTGCTAAAGAAGGAAACTAAATTCTTTTGCCTTTACAAATCAATTTTTATTTAGCGAACAAAACATAATTCAAATGCTTACTAACATGCGAACGGTACTGATTGATAAAAAAAAACAAATTATTTCTTAAAAATAAAATTTGATGAGCTTTTTCCAGATCAAAATACTTCTGATGTAATTAATTTCTGGCGTTCTTTATCCTATGAACTTTATCTAAAATTATATATATATAACACATCAATCAATAACTCCCGAGACTAACACTGAAAACAACATTTTTTTTTGCAAAATTTTTTTTATTCATCAACATAACACCTTTTGTTAATCACCTTTTAGGGTGATACAATCGTTCCAACGCTTTTCCAAATCTTTTTTTTTTCTGGGGGGGGGGGGGGGGGGGGGGGGGGGGGGGGGGGGGGGGGGGGGGG